>NPFG01000178.1:0-73069 GCA_002288965.1 Xylaria sp. MSU_SB201401 | reverse complement strand
GTATATATATAACTGTAGAGAACTTTCTTAATAATTTTCTGATATTTTTATATATTTTTCTGAGCTTATTTGCTAACTATATAAGTTGTTGAAGCTGTTGGGTTATTGCAGTAGTTTGGTGGGTGTGAAATTTTTGTTCGGACCCCCCTCTGCCCAGACCCATCAGCCCACCCAGCAGCACGCTAGACGCCGCGTCGCTATTCGCCCCAAGGCCTGGCATTTGTGGAGCCGGCTATCCACTTGTCCCAAGAGCCGGCCTTTGAGTCCTCGGTCTTCTTTTAGCCGGAGGGGAGCCCTGCCTGAATCAGAAGTTTCTTTCTCGTCACAAAATCCATCACTCATGGCACAGTACACCAACACTACGGGTCAGCATCAGCATCAGCAACACCCAGCCAAGTGCCGCGTTGCTTGTAAGTATTTTCTCCAGCTTCCGACGTTTATACGGTGTGCATGTAGTTGCCACTCCGCATCAGATTGTTTTATTAGCAGCAGCATCGACGCTACCATCAAAAGTCCCCAGCACATTCACATCACGATTCAACCCACTGCCTAGCCTTAGGGCGGTAGTGGGGAAGAACAGTGAGATGGTGCGCTTTGGCACACGGTATAGGTATTAGCACGCTTAAATATACGGTAGTATTGGTATTCTACCATGTTCGCAGCCGCCAGCGAACGCCTTCCGTGTCTTCCACATGGACGACCCTGACTGGCCCGTATCGATCGACGGCCCTGATTGGTGTCGCATGCTTTGACAACGAACTCAGCCAGCCCCTCCCCCATTTAACGATGCCGAAGCCTGCTCAGTATGCCATCGTTGGATTGGTCTGTTCAAGTAAATATCTGTATGTAGTGTATGCACTACATTCATTACCGGTATTCGTCGTCTAACAGGCTGTAACAGGAGTACAGTAGTTTAGTTCTATGGAGGCGACGGGACCTGCATTCTCACTCTTCCTGTTTCCTGTTGTGTCCGGTGGCACGCTATTCCCTTGCGACCCATTGACCGACTACTGCAAGGTACAGGGCTTCCTTTTCTGCAGGACCTTCCATCCTAGAGTGCGTTCCCCGGGTCTTACAGGCTACCAGGCCTTTTCTGACGGGCAAGCTGCAGGGAGCGGAGACTGGCCAAGACAGCCAATCTTAAATTAAGAACCACTTATGATCCTTGGCTCTTGCTCGACCCAGCGACCAATACAGATCTCCTACCCGTGTTGGGCACAACTTCTCACTAAATCGGCGCTTTGAAAACCCCCTGATGCTTGCCCCTTGACCAAAAGCCCTGGACAGATGGACAACACACTCGCTGCTCGACGGTGTGCCTCTCGGTCCCATTTGTTTGACCATTCTGCTGCATGTCAAATCAGGAACAGCGAGCCAAAAGAGTTTATTCCCCCTCTGACATGCTGTCTGCCAAAATCAAATAGGGCGTAGGATGACCGACGGAGCGAATCCAACGGGCCTCCTGATTGTCCGATTGCTTGATCGCTTTAATCGTATTGCCCCAACCCATCTACCTCCATAAGTGATTCATTTTCACGTGCTCTTCTGATCATCGGTACCTACTGATTCCAGAAAAACTCACGCCCCTGTCTTGCCCTGGCTTGGAAAAATTTACAACCCGGAGTTATAATTATACATATATGCACGACAGCAGGCACTGCGATAAGGAATATGGGGAGGGAGTTCGCGCCTCATTGAATCTTGTCAATGCGAAAACGATTAACGTCGGGATTTAGCACGATTTGTGGAAATCGCTTCGATGCGGATGGACCCAGATCTGGGATCTTCAATTTAGGAGTACGAGGCGAACTGATTGCGGCTCAACGCCACAGCACTTGAACCCAAGCGCTCAATTTCCGCCCATGCTTATTGCATACTAACACCGATAACTGCCTTTCCAATAGCAGATGGTTCTGCTTTCAACTGGCTGGTCCTAGTTATTAAGCTCACATCTTGTTACCGCTTTCCGTTACCTTACCTGCACCATAGTTCAAGCTGTCCAAGTTACAACAACTAGTACATTAGCCACTTGCATCCCAGTCTCAGGGCATCGCCCAATACCTTCATCACTGATACATTTGGCTGCTAAAAGGCGGCTTATTTTTTTTGGGTAATTTCCGATACTTCTCACTAGATGCGATGTATGATATCATGGAATTGATTGTCACGAAGTAGGCTATGGCCGACGAGTACTCGAAGCAGGATTCCAGTCACCTATGAGCAATTCCTACTAGACACTAACTTCACTACGCTAACCTAGCTACTGTAGCTTACTTGTCTGAAAGGGTCTGAATCATTCGATGGGAAGCTGACGGCATACATGACTTGCCAGGTCCAAGACATGGAGGAGGTCTGGCACTACTGTAAGGCACGACTAACTAGTGCGAGCGTTGTCTCTCAAGTGACGTGCCACAGAGCACATTTATTTTCATGAGCCGCTGCTCACGGTTGCGGACGGCGTGTGCCAGGAGGTGAAACATCAATCTTGTTACACTAGCTGGAGCCAACGACTGAATTTCACCACCACGCCTTAATGTGCATCTGCAATAAGTGGGAGAGATTATCCCGAATGGCCACTTTTCCATTAAACGAGATCGTCAGAGTTGGAACCTCAGCAGTATATTGCGTGAGCAAGTCTCAGCATGCAATTACATGGAGGCCTGTCAGCCTTAATCTAACCAACAACGCCACACTGGAACCTGCTATGCCGTCGTGTCGCTGACAATCCTCCTACTTGCTCATTTCGTTATGACTCGGCTTTTATCCACCAAAACTGCTTCTTTTTTGCACTGGCGAACTGATTTCAACATCGAGTGGTAATCACTAACCTGTCTTCTGGGAAATTCGCATGTTGATCACACCCCAAAGCTTACGTGGAAAAGCATTGGGCATTCGAAATCATTCTCAGATGCAAAAAAGGCTTTCCACTTTTTATTTCGGCTTCGATGTATCTCCGTGTCTGCACCGCAGACAATTTCCATCAACGTAGGAATCTGAATGGGTGGCAAACCAGCGCAACGGATACTTACACATTTGCACAAGGCTTCAGCCCGGTTAATTTTTGCAAAAGAATCAATCTGAGACCTACTTTGTGAAGCAGTTAGGCAAGTAGCTGAAACACGTTTGTTCACGTGAAGATCAACAGTGTCGCACTCCGTGGACCGAGTGATCGATTCATTTTCTCGTTCATCACTTTTGACTCATCCACATAGGCATTGACCCGGCCACCCCAATACCTGTCCAACTCTCACTATCACAAGAGACATGTCTCTTCTTTACCCGAAACGACTCATCTCGACCCGAAACTTGAGACATCTGTTTCTCTTCCGCTAATGTCTTACTCTTGCTTTTGTGCTAACGCAGGGGCCGAAATTTCTATCTACGTAGTACCGGATTACTATCGAGCAGAGTCAAAAATAGCCATACCCACATACCACGCAGTCAGCCAGCCTGCCATCCAGCCAAACCAGCCCCGGCGTAGCGTAACATGACTTTCTCAATGAGCAATATGTTCATAATACCTAACTCAATAAAGCGAAGGCAAGAAAGAGAAGCATCTAGCCACGAGACCGGAAGACAATCCACGAATAGCCCCCGCGTTTCTTGCTGCCTGCTTCCGAGACAACATCTAGATACGAAGTGAAACGCCTAGACGATGAATACTACGAACATCATGCTGGCTCGTTCAATATACCGGTCGAGGCGAGGTGAGGCAGGACGGGATCCAACATGTGATGTCTCTGTCATGTGCGCCCAGGTATCGGGATATTCGTGTCGTTCGAGGAGGGCCGTAATCCCTACCCACGATCATCTTTCGTTTTCCATAGAGTTTGTGGAGAATCGGATGCACGTGCGTAATTCCAGCATCCTAATTGAATTATGACTGCTGGTAGATAACCGACTGGGTGGTATTGCACAATGTCTCGACAGACTAACTTATCTAATTTCGAGATGGGGTTAGAGTTCTGGAATAGAATGTTGGGCTAGACGGATAGTTAATCTCTATTCACTTGGGGCTATTGTCTTAGACAATTGACATTGAATTTCCTATGACGACGTGCTTCACGGTATTCGCTGCCCCCTTTCATTTTACATGGTCACCCAGAGGCGTTTCTAGTGAACAGCCCAGGCAAAAAAGTGTGTGACATAGTGTAAAAGTCGGTACCGGTACCGGGACCAATTAGTCGTACAATCAATCAATCAGTCCGTTCCGTTCCGTTGGTCAAACAAAATCAATGGCAAACTCGGCAACCAAGCCTTACTCCGTGCTCCGAGTTCAGCATAGCGAACGTATTCCCCAATTCTGCCATACCGTGGAGAACTAACACGTCTCTTCCTTTGCTAACCCAGTAACGCCAAAGCACAAGCGCAGACAATGCCTCCAGGCATAATCCGTGAAGAGATAAACAGAGGATAGACAAGAATAGGGATCAAGGCGAAGGTGAGGGAGTGCTTCACTTCTTGTCCTCGAAAAAGAATTTACCTAGTTTTTCGCCGCTTTGAGAGCTACCTAGGAAAGGCCCTGGGTTTTCATTTCCCTGCTCGAGACGCTCACGAACAATGCGCTCCGCAGCTTCACGCGAAGCTGGTCCGCCGACCCCTTCGCGCATAGCGCTCGTCTGAGGTTGGCCCGGTTGAACAGAAATGGGGCCCTGAGCCGTGGTGTCAACGAACATCTCGTCATCCGCTGTGCCCACATGTCCGCCACCATCCACTGCAATTGCGTCGACATATTTAGCCTCGCGTCTTTCGGCTGCAGCGACGAGCTTACAGGCGTGTCGCTGCCCGCTGCCTCCCGTGTATCTCGGTGTCTAAGCATGGCTTCGTGGCTTAGACCTGAGCTGCTTCTTTCTAGAGCCCACAAACCAGTACCGCCGGTGGGGCCAGGATGTTGCTTGCGAGTGTAAATGGGACCGCTGACCGTGCTGTTGGCACCCTCTCCGAAGGCGACAAGGCTGGCCGTTCCATCGTCGCTCATGCGATCCTCGAAACCGCTAACGGATCTGTTCGCCAAGTCTTCGTCTACAGGGTCGATAGCGCCTGAGGTCGAGTCCACATCCATAGCGCGGTAGTTTGTGTCTGTGCTCATGCCGTCCTCGTCGACCTCGGTCAAATCTGCCCCAAAGCGTCCGCCGGACTCGGTTGTAGTGCGCGCGCCAACACTGCCTGTCGCCGAGGCAGTACCTACTGTGCTCATCTTTGTTGGTGCCGTAGGCTGGCCATTGGCGTCGAAATAAGCCGCGGCCATGGCGGCGGGCATGTTCTGGGTGGGAAAGCCAGTAGAGGTCGGCGTTGTTTGCGGAGAACCGGCATTGTGAGCATGCTGTTGATTCGGCGCACGGATGGTGGACACACGTTCGAGACCGGCGAGTCGGCTAATACGATCGGCGCGTTCGGCTTCTAGACTGTTGGTCGATGGATGGTGGCCATGACCTTTGGGGCCACCGAGAGCCAGGTGAGCATGGCCGCGGTGGCCGTCTTTGATGGCAGTAGTAGAGATCGCTGATAGTGAAGTTGTGGTACTGGTGGGCGTGCCTCTGGAGATGGATCAGTATGCTTCTAACTCTATGTGTCGACAAGACTAGAGATGGTGATGAGATGTCACCTACGGGATGTCACTGGGTGTATCGGGGTTGGATGGCGTGGGAGGGATGTTGATGAAGGTGGGGTGAGTCTGTGGTTGCGACATGCTTGACGACGGTCTCGACGGATTCTGAGTCAAGTATAGTGTTCAAACGATGTGACGGACGAGAGGATAGGCGAGGGTCGTTACTGGTCCAGTCGCAATGTCTTGGAAAAGCCGGTTTCGAGGATAAGAGAAGGCCAAAGGGAGACAGACGGCTAATCAGAATAAAGAGACAGATTCAGGAGGGAGAACACAAAGCTCTAGAGGGGCAGGGCGAGGTGAAGTTGGGTAGGAGTGAGGTGTGAAGAGCCAAGGACAGGACAGTCAATGGAACAGTTATCTAAGGGCGTTGGATGGCGGTTACACAGACATCGGGCATGCAGGTGTTGACCAGGTTTTGCTGAGATATAGTAAGTAGGGCGACTACTACAGGGCAACTAGGCCGACTAGGCCGAAATATCTTGAGTATATCTGAGGTAGGGCGAATGATGGGTGGATTGCACGAATCCCAGAAATCGAGGCGATGCAACGCTACAGGCGCACAGTTGGTAGTACTACTACCTACCTACCTACCTACCTACCTACTCGTAACTCGGTGCTGCCGCCGAGCGATTACGATTGATTGTTGCGGGTGCCTGCCTAAGTAAGTATCTAGTAGAGATACTGTAGGTCGCAACCTCTTATCGATCCGAGGGAAGTCCAGTCTCGGTGCATTCACACCTGCTGCTTGATACGCGGGCACAGAGGTTGAATGCAGCCCTGGAGGCCTGCCCTGAGCAGCCCTGAGCAGCCCTGAGGCGACCCGGGCGGGGAATGACGTAGTCGGGTACCTAGGTACTGAAAGCACTTAAGGTTTACCTAGGTAGTGGTAAACACCTACTCACTACTGCGAGCAACGTACTTGTACAGGATATTAGTGGTGCGCTGAAAACCACCTGGGCAGGGAGACGAAGGGGGGGGAGGGGGAGGTACTTGCTGTTGTAGTAGCAGTAGTGCGGGGTAGGTACTTTCTCCCCCTTTCTGCCACCTACTGAGTAGAGAGCATGACGACTAGTACTTACTTCCTCACCTCCAGATTTTCTGTTTTTGTGTCATCTACCCCAACGATGCTGAAGCACATTGGGCGTGTATAATTTGTATGATATTCATATTTTGTGGATTCAATCTAATATGCACCTGGTTATCAAAGTTCGAAGAGACCTTTCACTGCCTGATATTCACCTAAGAGTCTAACACTAATTAGTCGCCGGCATATCCCGCCTCGTATCTAAAACTCCCCAGGCGTGAAGTCTACGACCTGGATCTTCTCGACTTTATCTATCACACTCGCAATGAACTCGCGGTGCGCCGGGTCATTTTCCAGATAGTACTTTCTGTCCTCCTCGTTATCGAACCTGGCGACGATGCAATGTGTGACCCCATTCTATCAGTTTGCGTTTCTTGTCAATAGAGAATCTCTCACATCAAAGAGGATGTATAAACACACCTGAAGGCCCTCTGGGCTATTCTCCTTGCCACCACCCAATATCTTCACATAGGGCATTTGGGTTTGGGGGTGAATACACTTCCCACCAAGCCCGAGCAGCGCATCGCATGCCTATAAAATACACCGTCAGACCAGCAGAGCGACCATTTGCCTCGGATACGGGCGGGCTAGAGCAAGTACTGACACTTTTCATGTCCTCCGGCGAGACATTCGCCTTAAACGCAAACATGACGATGTGATAGATTGCCATTGTTTATTGTCAATGAGCAATGGATTTAGGATGGCTTTCTACGGCAAGCACGGAATTTCTAGGGAAAAAGCTGCTTTTATATTCTAGTCACGGCATTATAGGTAAGCTTTGCCTGTGCACGAGCACTTTTATCTCTGCAGTTATCCAGCATGCGTTCTCGTAAGTGCTTGCAGACCCAGATGGAAGTATAACATGATGCAGTTCTCGGTTAATCCTAGCAAGTTGGCCACTCGTCGCCGTGTGTGTGAGACTCGGTACTTGGTGATTGGATAGGTACCTTGCTTAACATATCTGCCACCATGTGCGCTCACATGCAGGATCACTACGCAGCGTCCTTCGTATCTTCCTATGAGCGGTCTAACGACTTACCTATTGTCAAGTGTAGACAACCTTGATATCAGACAGTTGATCGAAATCAATTGGGGTTAATTGGGCCCATAGCGAGTAAGACTGATATTCATCTATGTTTGCTGTTCCCAGCACACCACGCGGCCGACCAATCTTGCTATCAAACTCAATGAGACGGGTTTTCAACGGCACAATATCCCCAGAACTAGCCCAAAGGTTTCCACGCGAAGAACACTTAAGAATATTCTATCGCACAACTTCAAAGGTCAAGGGTACACCCCCATGGAAACAATCGGTCTGTACAGGCATTTCGTGCAGATGTTTTTCCGGCAATTGGAGATGATAGTTACTCATACGGTAGACCCAACTCGGGACGCTTACATTGGATAGCACCCTAGGCGCAACCAATTTTCTCACAATGATGAGTCGCGACTAATCGACTAATCAGACAGGCAGGAAACCCTGAATTTACTCCCGTCTCAATTGATAAGATGCACGTATGAGAGGATGATACGGAGCGGAAAGAGCAAGTATGTCGTCAATGATTTATTTGGTATTTGTTCTATCTACTTGCTAATAATGGTCTCGAACAAAAGACCCGACTCACTATACCCTCACACAACCAAGAAACCTTCGCAATCTAGTACACCTTTTGAGTACGTGTAGATCTTGACTAACCAGTGTTGCTGGCGTCAAGTTCCAGTTCCAAGGCGAGCGCCAAGGGTCTGGGCATCTATGGTGGGGTCATGCGAACAACACCCCTCCCCCACCTATCCAAGCCCGAGGCCAGAAACACCATTCACCCTTTCACCAAGAGCCAATAGGTCGCTAGTCTCGCTGGCGTGAAGCTTCATTCGACCGAGGCAGCAGCTAGTGTTGAGACGGATCTACAATAGATCAGATGAGAACGAAGATGCGGTACGCTTTGTCCAATTACGCCAAAGCATGTGCATGTGTGGCGTCTCAAGTAGGCGACGAAACCGGCTCACTAATCTATCAAGCAAGCTAAGCAATGAGGAAAAGGTCGAGATATTTTCCCCGATTATTCGTAGTTGCTGGACTCCGGCAACCATGCCCGCCTCTCCTTGTCAGAACTGTATTCAATCCATACCGGTGGCTTTACGAAATCTCCAGCATCATCAGTTGTACATTACAGTCTAATCCTCTGTCTGCATTTTATTTTAGAAAATTTTACTGTTTTTTTTTCCTGCGATAGGCGCACGTACTCGGTTGCCCGTGATTACTCTCCAATAGATAGGTAATCTATCCGAGCCTCTGGGCGCGCAAGACCGGAGTTGAGACCAACAATACCGACAAGGACAATCGCGTACGGACCCGACCAACGGAGCGCTTTGCGATTCGATCTTCGGCGAATATAGGCACAGGTGCCCATAGCGGTACTACATCCAGGTATCCGGGCGCGACGTGAGAAGGGCGCGGTATTCTGTCCGTGATTCAGCACAAAGGCTTCGAGAAAGCATCAACCGATTGCCGTCGTACTTGATAGGATGTCGTCCTCGTCGCACCCAAATCAACGGCACACCCCTGAGCCAAAGCTCGAATCTTCGGACCACCGGGAGCCCACTGGTTCTTCATCATCTTACGAACACCTGCCCAGTCTCTGCCAGGTTCCGAGCTTAGCACCAAGTGACACCACGAGCTCGTTGCTGTCGTTCGGCGAGTTCTCCACCGGATTAAGTGTACGTAGGCTTAATCTTTTTAATCCCTGATTTCGTCCATTATGTTCTCCTGTGTTGTCTGATATGATGAACTAATCGAGATACATTGCAGGTTGATAATGAAGAACCTGATAATAGAGATGCCGATTCGGCTGTTTTTGACGTCGACGTAGCGTAAGTGCATTTCCGCTAGCAGTGACACTTTAGTAAACGCGCATGTGCATGGGGCTTACTGGATTCGAGTGGTGCAGACAGTCCAGTATGTCTATAACGTCTAGTATTTACAATTTTGAGAATGCGCATGGGCGAACATATCACCGTTATAAAGAAGGAAGTAAGAGTCTCCCGGAGCCTCGTTTGCCGTGATATCCATTGCTGTATTGACTGACGTTGATCCGGCACGCAGAATACTGGATGCCCAATGATGAAGTGAGTGTCATGCCCGGAAATCATAACTCTAGTCTCATGCTTATCTGCTATCCAACGTAGAGGGAACAAGAACGTTTAGGTACGATAGAGAGATTACATCCTTGGCAACTCCCTCATCCCCCCTTCCCTCGCGAACACATTTAGATCTAGGGCAGTGGGATTGATGCGCTATGTCAGATTTACAACACATGATATGTCTCAAAGTCTTTGGTGACAGGCTTGCTCTCGCCCCCGTGCGGTCCCCTCCGAGGGTATTGGATTTCGGCACAGGGACAGGGAATTGGGCAATAGAGTTTGGTGTGTTGGCCCCTCTCTGGCGGTGGCAGTGACGCCAATTTGGCTGACAGATACCAGCGATCCAACATCCAGAATCCGACGTCCTAGGCACCGATCTCAGTCCAATCCAGCCAGAATAGTGAGATTTATCCCAACATTCCAAGCGCCTGGAAAGGAATCAGGCTCGGATCTCAGGAGAAGACAAAGACTGATCAATAGACCGTAGCGTGCCGCCGAACTGCCGGTTTGAAATAGACGACATAGAAGATGAGTGGATGTTCTCGACGAAATTCGATTACATACATGGACGTCACATGGTTGGGTCCATCAGCGACTTTCCCAAGCTTTTCACTTCTATGTACGAGAATCTGAACCCTGGCGGATGGGTAGAAATGCAAGATTACTACGTGAAGTTACAAGCCGGTAAGCGGATCCCAGACGTCACTATCACCTTGGGACTCTTTTCTCAAAGAAGATCCATGCCTTGGAACATATCTCTGTATTTCCAGTTACTCAATATACATTATAGTACAATATGTTGATTGCTAACCACGAGAGTCTTAGTCGATAACACGCTTGACGGCACGGTGTTGCAGCGCTGGAATAATATGATAAATCACGCGTTGACCTTCACAGGCCGTAGCGGGCTGAACGCGATCAAATACAAGAAGTGGCTTCGCGATGCCGGTTTCGAAGACAGTACGTTTAAACCAGTCGCCCAGGTCTATTATTCCCATCTCTTGTCAATACAGACTTGAAATACGGCAGCGGTCACTAATTCTCGAATGTTCGCACGCAGTACACGAAGAAGTCTTCGCCGTTCCTGGAAACCCATGGCCTAAGGGTGATGACCAGAAGCAGCTCGGGGCGATGCAAATGGAGAACATCCTCGAGGGCATCCACGGGATGAGCATCAAGCTGTTTACCAACTTCCTGAACATGAGCTCGGAGGCTGTAGAGGCGCTTCTCGTGGAGGTGCGCAAGGACTTGACGAATCGAAACATACACTTTTATTATCCCATGTAAGTTGTATCTCTTTCCTCTCGACCTGCCGCTCAGAAAGAGTGTGCAGGCTATTCGGTTACTTGGTGCAAGACACGGGCAGCTAACAAGTGGACTCGCAGAATGGCGGTTTATGCTAGAAAGCCCATGTCTAGATAGAAAATTGAATATATACCTTGAACGTTCCAAAACACTTTCACATGTCAAGCAAGCGACTGGGGTCATGTCGCATCTTCACGTGCTGGGATTTAGCCGGCACCCTTCATTTCATCCCATTGAAACGAATCCATATCGGGGTTTAACAGCTTTAAATTCTCAATAGCAAACCACAGTACCATACTACGTTGCATCCGGCCAACTTGGTAACTCCATCTACGATGTACACGTACACAACCAGTACAGCAGCACATCGACACACCCAGTTGGAACACTCCCCCAGTTCGCGCGGCCTAAAATAGAAAGACCAAGGACACCTTCCATAGCTAGCCAAGATTTCCCACCACCCACACATCCAGCGATCTCGTAAGGCGATCTATTCTCCACCATTACGAAACAAAGCGAGCAGGATTGGCCGCCTGCCCACGCTGTCGGAACGAACCATACCTATCTACCGTACTGTATCTGCTCTATCAACCCTGCCCAGCGGCGTGCGGTCGGTGCGGCGCGGCCCTCTCTTTCGGGAAGATGGATGCATCCGTTTGCTCTACCATTCACTTATTCGTATTTGCACGGCCCGATGAGGAGTGGCGAACCTGTCTCGCATAGCCTCGCGGACTTTTCTATTACGAGGAACAAGTAGACAAGTGCACAAAGAAAGCCCATTCACAGCTTAAAATAGTGTTCAAAATAACAGACAAAAGACAAGAGATCATAGATGAGTAAGAAAAGGCATGAGTGACTGATCCTAGAACCGGAGACAAGACTTAAGTACCCAGTTACGATGAAGGTACGTAGGTACCTTACGGTGCTTTCTTTATTGCTGTCGCATCCATCATTTGACGCGAGAATCGCGTCGGAGACGGCACCGAGATCAACGGAAGAAAATCGTGACGATCTGGCGCGAATACGCGAGTTGTCTCATAAGATCTAACCTAGCTGATCTAGCAAGGAGAGTGCAATTGTAGTTAGAAATAGCTGGTTTAGATCTCTATTATATCACAACCGCAGTACATGCAAGGATGCAGCTACAGTACAGTAATTCCACGTACACCCCCAATACAAGCTCCCCTCTCCTTAGCTACACATCAACACTCGCACTGTTAACTCCCAAGGCTCCGTTTAACCGATGGGCATATCTCCTGGTAGAGTAGAGAGCCAGCCGTCGAGGTTCTCGTTGACCTTTCTCGAGGTAACGCACTTATTGGCGTCGGCGAGGGACTGCGTCTTCAGTGTGTTGCAGTTGATCTTGTTCGCGAACAAGTCGCTGTTGCAGTTCTGGTCCATCGCACGCTGGAGGGCATCGCCCTTCCACCCGAAAACATAGTCTCCGTGTATGCCGTACCCAGTCTTGTCGCCGAATGACCACACGAACGGCTGAGAGCCGTCGGTCGGCCACTCTGCTTGGTTGTTGAACGGGCGAGTGTCCCAGTAGCTATGGTGACGATTAGCAACCAGGGATTTAGATATTTCGAGGCATGACTCACGTCTCGTAGAACACTTGAGGGATCGTGACGGGGTGGCTAGCAGGGCAGGCATTGCCGTTAGGGTAGGCGACGTGGCTCTGGTGATCGGGGCTGTCCATGTTGACGCCATCCCAACACGTCGGGAAGCGAATAGAAACCATAATCCCAGCTGTACCACGATATTAGTGCTGCTCAGATGGCATCGGAAACCGTAGGGGCGCCATAATTTACCTGGGCATGGCCTGGTAGGGAAGTTCAATGTTTGACCTCCGCGGGTCATGGATGTTTGCAAACATGTAAAATCCATATACTTATATTTCGCTTGCAACTGAGCGGCGGTGCGGAAGCTCGGGTCGCCAACGGTCATCCTAAACCCGGGCTTGAAAGCTGTCACCTTGCCTATTCAGAAGAATAGGAGTCAGTATTCTCTGTCTAATGTAGAAATCTTCTGTAGTTTCAAGGCTTCTGAGGGGATCTTAAGGCACTGACCCGATGACAGGTAGTAGACGGTTTGGCCGCCAGCAGCTCCAGTGAAGCCAAGCTCATTGCCAAAGGTGTTGACGCGGTGTAATGTCCCGTTCCGTGCGCTAGTTACCATAGTCAGTAGGCAGGACCCCATCGTATGTGATCATACGTTTTCGTACCGGAAGAAGAGAACCGCAGTCCAATAATTAGAGAAGTCTTCTACAGGCGTGCAGGAAGTACATGTTGCTGTGGTGGGTAGATCATGCACCTTCGGGTCCATCGTAGAGTTGAAGGCATTTCCTCCCACGATCTTTTCTCTCCAGAGTCAGTAATTACCGAGCATGAAATGAGTTGAGTTCATGTTTCGGTGGTTCCTAGGGGCAATGAGGCGCGAAGCTTGCGCTGAGTGGAGATAAAGACTAACCTGGTGAAGATGAGGACTTGGGAGAGCGCCGGGGTTGACGAGTGGATCTAAACGATCAACCACTAAAATCCACCGGGGTCAGCGATCGCTCTTTCATGAGTCCGGAGGCTAGAATCGGCAGAATTTTTTTTGATAGATAGCATACCAAGTTGGGAGCAAGAGAAGCGCAA
Organism: Xylaria sp. MSU_SB201401; assembly: GCA_002288965.1. Lineage (NCBI taxonomy): Eukaryota > Fungi > Ascomycota > Sordariomycetes > Xylariales > Xylariaceae > Xylaria > Xylaria sp. MSU_SB201401. Next base: position 59,292 of record NPFG01000178.1, on the reverse strand, counting down.
TGTGGCGGCAGCGTTGACCGCGGGCGCAACGGCCGCAGCCGCGAGAAGACTACGCCAAAGCATCGTGACTCAAGTTAACTTAGCAAAATGGCTTAGCAAGAAAAGACACTTGAACTATCACTGCCAATTATCAATGCTACACAAGGGGGGTAGTTAGCTCTTTATGCTGCAGGAATGCGTTGCACTTTTTATCCGACGCGACATGTAAAATGTCGCGCGCCAAGTCGGCAAGCTTTAACTGCCGATACAGCATGGATGTCTTCGTCTTGATCATCTGGCCTGCTTGGCGACAAATAAAGAGGTCAAAAGCAAATCCCAACATCCAATAATGAGAAGCGCGGACATGGATTGTGGAAACTCTCGTGTATTTATCCAGATTGGGGCCTTTCGGGAAAAGGAGAAGGTCCGGTTAGGTCAGCTCAAGTCATCCATCGCCATGTCACGTGTCGCAAAGACGGCGGTTTTCCCTCACAGCTACTCTTCGGAGACTGGCAGTACGAAGTGAGAGGCTTCCTTTTCTCATCAGAGAATCGCGAGAATGGAATATACCAGTGGGAATTCAGCGACGCCATAAGTTGTCTTCATGAGCCAAGTAATATATGGCCGATGCCCTATTGCAGAACTGCATTTCCAAGCTTCGATCGACGTAATGTGGGATATAATTATCTCAGGCTCCACGGGTTTCACTTCACGATAGGTAAACTGCGGCAAAGCACAGAAGCAGCAGAGCTGCTGTGCAGCCTCGCCATCCAAGTCTGTCACCTCATACACCAAAAGAGCTTTTGCTGAGATTGGTGAGGAATATGCTCTCTAATATAAAGACCAAGAATCTAAAACGTTATAGTACTAATGTGGCACGGTGTTGTGTTGGCGATCATGCAGGTTGGAACTGACGGCAAAGCTCGTGTTAGGATTTGTGAATATTAGTTTATCCAAAGCGTGTAGGCGCGAGACCGATCTACTACTATCCGCAAAACGTGAATCTGTAGGGTGATGTCTGTGACCTCGAAGCAAGGAGGCTGCCATCGATTCCGACAATTGTCGCGGCTGAGAATAGTCTCTTTCCCGGTAAGCACGGTGTACTCAGTGTGGAGAGTACAGGCCCTTTCTATATCCGTGTTAGCACAACTATCGGGGAGAATAGTTGGAGAACTACCTATAGTAAATGCCGTCGCACCGAAGCACAAGTGCCGTTATGTTTCCCTGAGCTCGGAATGAATTTGGAGATAGTGCGCTTTCGAAAAGATCAAAGGGGTATTGTGCGCACGATTCTTCGCTCAAAATCCTTAACGGACGAAGTTGTAGCGTAGACATTTTCGTATTTCAATGACCACGACCGACGTTTGGCACATCTTGGAAGCAGTTTGGCGGCGAAAATATTGCGTCCTGAGTAAGTGTTCATGGTCACCCGGGCCGCTTTTGACATACTTCTCTGCGGCATCCATACGGAACGTTTGCGTATGGCGGACGGTAGGAATCACCTCGGTGATTCAGATTGCGGATTGGCCCACTTCGTGACACATCGCGTCGGTTCTCAGCACTGCCCTCTTGGTAATCCCTTCGCTGCACTGCTAAGTCTGGATATTGAACGTTTCGATCCCACGCTTCTATTGACCAGGGACTCCGCAGAAAATTGCGTAGCTCATGAAGAAGCAGCTTCGTGTTTTCGCGGCCAAAGAACTCAGAGAGCATATTCTCAGCCGCACCTTGGCTGCCTTGGATATCTACCGTCTTCAGTATGGCGATGATATATTCAAGCAAGAATTCGGCGTTGCTTGCACGCCGCCTGGTTACGGTATCTCCACTACCCTGCTCGGTGCTCGGGGTCCGGAGGAACTCGAAGACTTGCAGCTCTCGTCTCAGCCAGGCACGCGCACGTGAGACAAGTTCTGGCTCCGATTCAAAGGTTTCTGGTGTTATGTCTCTATAACGTGACCTGGCGTTAGACCCCACGTGGAGAGAGTAAAGACGGTCTCGATAAATGCGCTGGCGACGAATAATAGCTTCGTCTTGGGTTGGTGGCTGCCGCCGGTAGTCGTCATTGCGACGCCCGCTGGGACGTTCTGTCCAGTTCCGGCTGTGGCTCCGAGGCTGGGCGTGCGGATGCTCCTCACGACGAACCTCGGCCGTCACCTGCGGCACCAAGTACACGCGACTCGTGCCGGCACCGTCGCATTCAAAGTCGTGCGCTACTTCATGAATACTGCTTTTGCACAAAGGGCACTTGGATGAGCGCTCCAGCCAGCTCAAGAGGCAGAGGTAGTCGAAGTTCCGATGCTTACATGGCCTCGCCTCACAAGCCTCGGTGATAAGATCGAGACAGATAACACAGCATGTTTCGCTCCTATTCTCTGCTTCATCGCCGGCAAATTCGTGTCTTGTCGCAACTTCAGTAAGTGTATTCTGAAGGACCTTGGACTGTAGATCGCCAGAAGTGCCCTTGGCATCCATCGAACAACGAGCGTAGATTTAGTTGTGTTGAGGATGCTGCATCGGTCGAGTCGGATCCCGAATACTTGGTAGGTACGGAGGTGGGAGGTGGGAGGTGGGAGGTGAGCGGTGGCAACGATGCATTACATAAGCTACCAGCTGGTAGCGGTAGCTAGAGCTTGATCGAGGATTGAGGTACCTACCTAGGAATAGACCTAGACAAGACACCTTACCGGGCGCAATGCTTCCCTAGTTGTACCGTCCTCCCCCGCCCCCCAGTTAACAAACACAAGCCCCACCACATTGTGTCGCGTCGCGTCGCGTGCCTGGGTGGGTTTCAATTAACGGCTTTCTTGGAATGACCCGCGCCCTTGCAGCCACGTGAACCTCCATAAAGCACAAGTTTTCAACTCCGTCATACTCTAGGTGGTCCAACATATTTGCATTGGCATTGGCATTTGCATTTGCATTTTCATCATTCGTATGAACTATGGTGTAACCTGTCCAGCCAAATTGTTTTCCTATATTCGTTTGTTTCTCTTTCATATATACCAAATATGGACGCTCCCATGGATGAGGTGGCAAGACAGAGATATGAGGCCAAGTCGGCACAGTTGCGCGCCGAGCTGAAGCAGTTCGAGGCCGACTGGGTGGCTCGTAATGGCGGCAAGAAACCCGGCCGTCAAGATATCAAGCAGAACCCCAGTATAGGTAGGTGCCTGCGTCCAGACAATCATTTATACACCCACCTATGCCGTCCTTCACCTCTGTCCAGATACATGCTCTAGAGACTGACCAGATCGCCAAATAGCTTCTAAATATAAGAAATACAATCATGTTCGAGATGTCCTTGCCGGAAAGCAACCAGCAACCCCCCCTCGACCGCGTAAGCGCACATCCGAGAACGACTTGTCGCAGACCCCTTCCAAACGTCCCAAATCCACGCAGACACCCTCACACATCCGTACCATCAACGTTGAAGATGGCATCTTTGAGACTCCTTCCTCTCGGACCCTTTTCAGCCCCGCGATGCCTACGTCAATCGGGCCAACGCCGCAAAAGAATGGCCGCATTCTGGGCATGTTTGATCTTCTCGAGGAAAACGCTGAGAACGAACCCCCCAACGGCGACCTGGAGGGGAAGAACCAAAAGGGCCAGTGCACCCCTAGCAAGCGACCTACCAGCGCCATGGAAGACGGGAAACTTGTAAGGACGCCCATGTCGTCGTCCAAGCGCAATATGCTCAACACTTTCATGACACCGAGCAAACGCAAAGGTGACAATCTTTCCGGCGCGAAGACGCCTAGTTCAGTCTCTAAACTTCATCTTTCTACACCTGCATTCTTGAGGAGAGCACCAATGCCAACCGTTGATGAGGATGGGCAATACATGTCGCCTCCTGCGCCATTACGCCTCCCTCGGAAACCCCTTGGTCGCAGTCTCAGTAGCGTGGTTGCAGGTCTACGAAAGTTGGAAGAGGAGAAGTATGAAGATGAAATGGACGCTTTACGCGAAATGGAGGATGAGACACGCCCGTCTGACACGGCTAAGCCTATGAACGGCGCGTCAAAGGCGCCACCAGAGATATTGGAGCCCGACAGCCAGGCTCCTCAGCTTCTGGGAGGCTTCGACGATGAAGCGCTATATGACAGTCCAACGGAAGAGGTGAAGGGGCGCGATGGCCAACCTCTCAGGGTATACAAAAAGAAGGGCCAGAAGAGAACAACCCGGCGAGTCAACATGAAGCCTACAAAAACCAAAAGACTCCATGCTACTGTGGTCGGGGATAACGCCAAAGGCAACACTGAGGAAGCTGGTGATGATGACGAGGTCGTCCCTGAAACGCAATACGACCCCAGTAAAGCTCTAGATGATCTCCCCGATATTGATTCAGATCCAGACTTTGCTGCCTCAGGCACAGAGGATGAAGCCACAGAACAGACGGAGCTCAAAAAGGCAACCAAACCAAAAAAGGAGGGCAAGGTACAGAAGGTTGCTAGGAAAGTTAACGAGTTGGCTCACGCGAACTTCAAACGCTTGAAGCTAAGAAACACTGGCTCGAAGGGTGGTCCTGGGTTTGGTAGCCGGTTTCGCCGGCGAAATGATCACTTAGGCGTAACATCGTGTAATGAGTAATGAGTATATGGTGAGATGATACTACGGACATCCGTAGATTTGTATGGCTCAATTGACCCGCGCTTTGCCTTTATCCATGTCAAGATTACACCTGCTACTCGGCTACCGCTCTCATGACTCAGTAAAGCCAATACAGTAGTGGCGTACTCGTAGTCTGAAGACTCCTCTGCACTCGTTAGTGTAACGCAAACAAGGCCTGTCTCTGCCTCCGCGATCCATCACTAACCAAATATGTGCGTACAAGTCTGACCATTTACTACGCAAACATGCTCATGATACTTTTGATTGGCTCTCCTTGCCTCATAGCCAGTCATGTATAAGGTATCACTCACGATGTAAGCCGATACAAGTGCTGCTACCACTCCTCGTAGAGGTCCTCGGCATCTCGGTACATGAAATATGTACGAGGCCTTTTGCGTCGACTTTCTACTGTGATGGTTCCTAGGGCACTAAGTAGCAATGCAACGGCGGCCATTGTGATTACGATGAGCACCACGTTCGATGTACACATGTAACGGAGAACAAACGCAAGTCATCGTCTAATAGTGAGCCTGAATCACTTTGTATTGTTCCATCATGGTCAAACAGGCTTAGTATCTGCAAGGTGCTATACTTCGCCGAGCCCTACGTTTCTACAGTCCGCCCCCAGGCTGCAGCGATCCCGAATACATAGAAGGAAATGGCGAAGAATCAGGCAGGCGAAACTATCCGCACACGAGAGAGGGGGTCTTAATCAGGGACATCAGGGGCCACGAGAAGAGCTTCACGTTAGACGAGCATTCATTCGCTGCGCTGCCCGTGGTATTCGACCGAGACATCAACTTCACAGAACCCACAGAGATCACTGAGAAGTATGTGCCGTGGGTGAAAGAACTCATTCACCAATACGTCCCGCAGACCTTAGACGTCACCGTGTTCAACTAGCTTCGGCGAAAGGCCTCTGAGGTGAAGACGGCCAGCCGCCAAGTGCACAAGATACACATCGACCAGTCCCCGTCGAGTCTAGCGGTGTGTGTAGGTTCTTCTTGTCACGCAAAGACACAAATCCTTGCTGGCAATTAAACCTCAGTCTGTGGATGGTCCCCTTTCTAGTAAATGTCATCACGACAAGAACTTTTAGAGGTTGAGAAATTTAGAACTACAATGTTGCTTCTAGCAGCACATCATTCCTACATGGGGTTTAGTGAACAATGGCAGCACAGCCTTATTCTGCCCTATGGCTTACAACTAGAGCAGGATGAAATCCAGCGCATCATTAGCATGAAGATTAGCATGAAGATCACTGCAAGGGGTGCTTGAGCACTGCTTGGGGTCAGTTGAAGATCCCTATTGCTTAGCATACGCAGTTTCGATATACTTCCAATATAGCAATCCCATGATACCTTATTATTTAAGAGTCATTTTAGCAATGCAATGCAAGAACACGTAGCCGAATGTAGATGTAATTACTCACAATGCCTAGCCAAATGCTTTCTAAGGTTGGTAAGAAGTCAGACTCAAGTTCAAACAATAATTGGTAACTCCTCCTTGATTTGTGATGTGAAGGGAAAATTACTGGCTATCGCGTACAAGAGCCAATAGAGGAACAGCTTGGCGTTTTTATTCGATTCAACAAATACTACCAGAAACAATTGCGATCAGCATTGGATGTCCTACACAGGTGTACCAGGAATGGCTCGTAATGATGTTCCATGTTATGCTTTCTCTTTAACAAAATCTCCGTCGTAACGATTCATAGTGAAGCATGAAGTAATCGGCGGTGAGGTGCGAAAAACGGCCAGTCGGCCGGTGAGAAATGAGGCATGAATTCGAGAGATCATTGCCCATCTTGGATATTCCGACATGCTTCCCCATAACGCGCCACAGACGCCAAGGTGAACCACAACTCACAACCTCGTGTTCAGCATAAAAGGCGTTAAGTTCGACAGGAGTCATGTAGACGATGCTGAGATCAAAAATAGATCAAGAACTGAGTCGTCTTACTTAAGAGCATATTGAAGAAGATGAGTATAAATCAATTTCATTCCCATCAACCAAAATAGAGTTCTCAACACAACATCAACAACAACTACAGCACTCTCAATCAATCTCACAATCAACCAACCGCCCAATCAGTCACTACCAACGTCAACATGCGCACCACAGTTCTGACTCTCCTTTCCGCCGTTGGCATTGCCAGCGCGCAAATCACGCCCGCAACCATCATCGTTGAGAAATCTCTCGGCAACGCCTACCAGAACACCACCGTCGAAGTCCACCCCGAGTATGATTTCGAAGATGCCGAGATCTTGAACCAGGTCTCCTCTCTCTACCAGGTCGGACCTGAGTACACATACTTCTGCTTCGCCATCAAGCCCGATGGAACTTTCTACAACGACGAGTACTTCGGCCTCGACAAGCCTCTTCACCTTTCCACCAACAATGTCGTCGTCAAGGCTATCTCCTGCAGAATCGAGTAGAGAGTTCCCTCGATGAGTGGAGGAACTCGGTATTCATCGAATCAACCCGTGCCAATCTTGACGCCCGCGCTTAACCATCCGGGCAACAACACACACATAGAGCATTTTCTTCGACGTAGCCGGGTATTATGCCAACTCAGCCATCATTGGAACGATTTTACTTCATAGAGGCGTGGATGGATGTACATACTGTGAGCGTGGCAGCAAACCACCGTTTTACATATCTATAAATAGAGTCCGAAGGAACCGATACGATTCCCTAAAAATCCCACTTAGTCACCATCTTAGCGAGCGCATGCTTTTGACAATAAGCTTATGTGAAACGATTGAATCAAAGACTGAAGGGTAAGAAATAAGCATCGACATGGTACATATAATTTCCTATTACGGCAAGACACTTCGTCGATTTGCCGCGAAGACCTCATGAAACGGTTGATCTAAGGAACAAAATATATTACATTTCTAATGCTTCTTCGGGCCACCAGCCCTCAAAATGCGGTTTTATTTGTGAATTCGTTGGAAATCGAGAATTTCTTTATATTACCAGGGTGCAAGTAGTCGTGGGTAAAACAAAGTTATCAGTATCGACATCGATCATAACCAAGGACCTCTTAAGATGCTGCTATCAATTCGATCTTAAGGAGTTGGTGAGAACTCCAGTACAGTTCTGTTCCTCGCAAATCCCTATCCCCTTCCCTAATCGTGAGGCCACTTAGCTTACACGCATTCCACCCGTTCCTCTTTCAACCCGAACTCGTTAGTTATTACCAGAGTTTAGAAAGCACGTGTGTTTAAAGAGTACTACATTGAGTAGTTATAATAGGAACGCCAGCTTAGTTACATTGTCTTCGAATTGAAATAACCTACTTAACGTTCCACCGTGGTGGAGTTTACTGGCAAAGAGAAGGTTGAAGGACAAAGTCCAATTAGGGTAGAATGGGCGCTGATGATAAATTTAGCTTGAAACTCAGTAAATGAAGAGTTTGAGCACCTCATCCACACCCAGAACGTACTCAATAATAAATATCGTTGAGTTTTTATACGCATCTTTCACATTGTTGTAACACAGCTTCATTCCGAGACAGTGCATCTCATACAATGCAACGAAAATTCAACTTCAATATGACACAAAGACACTATTTGGCACCGGATTAGAGCACATGCACATGAACACTAGATCAAACTTGAATATCAATGACGAGGCACTCCGGATATTGAGAACTAGATAACGAGTGGCGGTAGTTGAGAATAAGTCAAAAAGAAAGCAGAAACAGAAAAAAATGTGTAAATCCCAGATCTCCACCAAGGCTAGCATAATCTATTAGATATAATAAGCTGTAGAAACTAATCATTTGACAGCCGCTCGCTCATCATGCCCCCGGCCGCGTGTTCACCCCCGTACCAGCGAATCAAGCCATACTCATACCTCTAAGGATGAGCGATTATTGGGCGGCTCGCAGAACTGGTATTCATTGCCGCGGCCACATCGTACAATCCGGGCTGTAACAATACTCCCATTTGGTGATATTAACTTGGGTTCGAATATTGCCATTGCCGTACTTGGTTCTGACTGTGATGGTTTGGGTACACCTGAGAAGGGATGCCAGTATGGCAATCATCGTATCTCATATTCCCCGTTTTAGCTCACATCTTGAGTGATAGAGGCTAGGTAATTAGGATCTTGGAAAGGGGGGAGGGTGAGACTTTGGTGAGATAGACCTTTGAACGCAAGACGAAAGTTTGAGGGAAGAAAACTAGAGTCGATTGAGGCTTAGGAGGCTTGTTGTGCTTAAACGAAGGCATTTCTAATGGAGGAAGTGAAAGCCTTTATATATCGATCTTCTCAATATCAACTCGATATGAATGTCCACGTCTAAGTGTGGAATGAGCCCGAGATCCTAATCTGAGCTGGCTTATACCAACATTAACATTAACAACGCCATCACCAACATCAATTAACATAGCCGCATCGTCAACTAGGGGATCACGGGCACCAGCAAGAGGAAAATATGCTGGCAGCAAGCCAGCTAAAGCGACCTAGTCTTTATACACTTAGAAGAAAGCTAACCGCCCACCGCCCACCGCCTACACGACATCGTGCCTCGCCGCACCTGTGGTTAAAGCTGCTACAAGGCTATGTATCCTGTGAGTGCTGCCTCATTTAAAAGCCTCGCAGCTCTGTTGCCCGACCAGCTTTCTATCCTTGTGAATCAGTAGCACCAACATCCCCCAGACAGCCACTGATTCTGACGTTTATATCACCGACATAAGTCCGAGGCGGACTAGCCGGCAATTGGCTTAGAGTTCACAAATCTTCTATCACAGATATAATGTCCTCATTTAAGGTAAAAGAGAGAAAGGCATAACTCACTAATATGACCAGGTGCTTGCAAAAGGCAGCAGAGTCAATTTCAGGTGTTCTCTGGCCGAGTCAGATTAAGTAGTTTAAAAGGGCAATATAGTATATATTAACAGCTAATTAAAGTTCACAGGCCGTGCACATAACTTCAACTTCCTACAATTCCTATCGCAGTGGCGAACCATGAATGATGGTATCATACGGTAGAAATAAAACTAACAGAAGTATCGCAAACCGTGCAGGCTGCACCTAGGGAACTTCAATATTCTGCCTTACCAGTGATGTGTTTCTGGTTATCAGGGTAGAGGATTATGACAAGTTTTATCATTGGTGAGAACCGGTGAGGCTATGGCATAGCTGGCTGCCTAAACCAACTGGTTGGGGTTAGTTAGACGCTGAAAGTAATGCTTGTTGGTTGATTGTTGGTTCCAGCGTGCCATTTTCCACTTGCCAGTAATTACAGGGGAGGGGATAGGGCTGAAGTTGAGCATCTGCCAACACAACGAGCTTGTGCCTTAAGTAGGAATTATTATATAACAGCCGGAATTTGCATAGCAAGCGAAAGCAATTGTATAACCATACTCGCATTAAGCTCTGATGTTAATCTACTCATAATTGGAGTGTTCACGCATACGCACTTGACCAAAACTTTCCCGTTTGTCTTCATCGTAGCTCACCATGGCAACTTCAACCAATGAGATTACCCTTCCTCAGGACATCCAAGCATACACCGACCTCGACGGTGGGACCGGGATGGATCAAGACGGCGTCCAGTACTCGACGTTCTGGAAGTACTACAGCAATGGAGATGCATATTTCGCGCAGATATCGAAGCCGAGACTAGAAATCAGCATTGACGAGGTAAGAGACGCGATGCAAAGAATCCCGGACGCGGAGATCTACCCAGAGATCCCTCAAGACGTGAATTTGAAGACCGTAGAAACGATCGATAGCGCAGACGGCACACTATACGTTAAGAGGCCTTCTCTTAGCTTATACGAAGCCGATTATCCTCATGAGTTGGGGCGTGAGATTTTCTGTAAGTACTTCTGACCAGGATGCCAACACAGGGGGTAGGGGGAGCGCGCACATTCTCCCTTCTTCAAACAACCTGCAAGCAACTTACTCTTTTATATAGTAGGAGAAGCGCAAACAATGGAGCAGCTATCGCGCATCCCGCACAAGAACATAGTCCCGTACTACGGCTGCCAGTCGCGTGATGGACGCCTGACTGGTATCCTCCTTCGCCGGCATGAATACACCTTGTTCGACTACTTTCTCCGGGGCTTGCACAAATCTAGCACGCTCGACTCGGAGCGCTTCATGGCGGAGCTGGAATCAGCAGTGGCGCATCTCCATGCCGCTGGGTTTGCTCATAACGACCTGAAGCCCATCAATATCCTCCTCGACGGCGATCACATGCCCTTGTTAATCGATTTTGGATCGTGCCGCCCGTTTGGCACACAGCTATTGGAAGGGGGCACGCCGGGGTGGAGCGATAGCGAGAAGCTCGTGACGGTTTCCGATAAGGAGCATGATCGGTTCTCGCTGGATAGGATCAGGGAGTGGTTGGATGACCCTAATCGGCAGATGAGAGGGTAGCTTCGCTCCCTACTTACCTGCCTGAGCGATGCATGCACATGCAATCACGTAGCGGCCTGAGAAGGTTCATGTCAGGTATCTTCCTCCAGGCCGCGTACATGGGCGAAAGCATAACCGTGCGTACCTAAACCCTGGTCGTCTGTTCCGATGTCACGTCGCGATACGGGAAGTGGGTAGAAGAGTGGGATAGTAGAGGATGGACGAAGTATGTACTGTACCGTAGATTCTATTACTGGGTGGAGAGGAAGACCCTGATCGGCAAATGAACGGATTAGCTTAGCTGCATATATACATAGCTCGCTAACCTGACGTATCTTAGAAGACGCTCATTCCTACCTAGGATCTCCTCCCTAACAAATCCTGATGTAATATATGTAAGAGGATAGAGGTAATCGTAGAGGCAGGACGAAGTGGGAGAATAACGTCATGTAAAGCCACTACTGTTCAGATGCTCTGCCCGCTTTCGATCGTATGCTGATTGCTTCCACCGGCTTACTGTGATTTTCACTCACATAAGAGTATCCACCTTCGGTGATAACTGTAGTTGTCGCCATGAGCTTTGTTACGATCTTGACCCACCTCAATTACATCATGAACATACGCAACAAACAACAGACAGGACAAATAGATGATGCCAAGGTACATAGTTCGCACGCCAACCCTACCTACTATGATTCACAATGATATAATCAGAAGGAATCTAGGGTCATCGTCACCATGGTCGGCATCAGACATAGACAAAGGCGGAAGATAGCGAAGAAAGAGTAGGTAGTGTAGTAGGTAGGTAGGGTTGCGCCATTCGGCGACTTCTCTAGTTTGATTAGAATTAAACATGCATAGCATGCGCGTCTATGCGGTGTTGTCTAAGTCTTAAGTTCTATCAGTCTTAAACCCGATTTGGTCCTGGTTCCGTTCCAGTCCAAGTTTTCCCTATTGCCTAGCCAGGCACCCAGAGAGGCTCGTGTCCTTCTCTTAATTTTCCCTTCTAAACATCTTTCTGATGTTAAACCCGTGTCTATGATTTCCCGATTGTCTAGGTAACGCCGATGCTCCTGTAAAATGAAGCCGCAAATTCCAAAACAAAATAAAAAAAGCAAAGTAGGATAAAGCAAGTGATCGATGCTGTTTTCTTCGCGTTCTTGGGGTATCTTTTAGGTCAAAAGCCTGTCGAATTACTCATCGGCAGCATCCGCGAACCATGGGTGGTTGAGGGCTTCTTCAGCTGTGATCCTCTTGCGTGGGTCGAAGTTCGTCATCTTGCTGATGAGGTCCTTGAAATCGGTATCAAGGAGATCGCTCTTCCAGAGAGCGAAGGGCCGACGTGGGTTTTTGTCGTCGAATGAGTCCGCTAGTTTGTTCAGGCTGGACGTCCAGGGATGTCGCCGACCGACATACTTCAGAAATCCGTCGTAGTCATTCCAATTTGCGAAGTAGGAAATTTGCTTTGCCAGAATGTCTGTAGTTGGGTCGAGCTTGCGCTCGCCATCTGCAAGGAAAATAACGCTGCGCAGACGCAGGAAGATGAACTGCGTTGCATGTTAGCTTCATAGGGCTGGCGCGCAAGTTGTGTTGCTAGACACTTACGACTATTGCCAAGGAGAAGATATCCGACGGCTTGCCTACGGCACCCTGAACGTGTGCTTCGGGGCTCCGCCATAGTTCGTTGCCGACTTGCACATGAAGGGCCTGCCCAGGTGGGATATGGGTAGAGTCTTCGAGGTCTGACAACTGAACCCGGTCTACGGCGATGCCCTCCGGCGTCTCCCGGTAGTCAATCATGATGTTGTTTGCCTTGACATCAAGATGGGCAATGTTCTGGGCATGCAGGGTAGCTAGACCTCGTAACGCGTCTCGCAGAATGCGCTTGTGCGTAGCCAAAGAAACGTTCTTGAAAGCGAAGTTGAGGAGATGGTCTGTCAAGTATTCGTTGACAAACATGTTCTGCTCGGGAACAGTATCTCGCAGTGCCCTCAAGTACGGAGATTGGTTAAACCTCAGCTGTAAGGGCAGCGAGTAGTTGTAGTCCTTCTCAAGGAGGTTCTTCAACACGAACATCTTCTCATCCGCTCTAATCGGAATGTCAGTTATGTCGTCAATTCTCTTGACGTGGTAAAACCTGTTGACGCACCTTGCCAAATAGACCTGGCGGTTCTGTCTGTCCTGAAGTACATTTTGGATTGTGTATTCCTTCCCGGAATAGCCCCTCAAAATTACGCCCGGTTCGATCAATTCCGGAGCTAGCAAAGAAGAGTGCTCGACAGTGCTGGCATGGCGAGCACTACCGCGAACGACGCCTTTTAGGGCCTGTCTCGACTGCGACAGGCCAGTTCTGGAGATTGTAGCCAATGGCTGAAGCGCGGTCAAGGATTGCGGAATCGCCGCGCCACGCATATTATAGGCTTTTCGGTGTCTTGTGGTGCGGAAGAGTGTTCACCAAATGACACGATATCTGATGAAAATCAAAAAGGAAAATAAAACGACAGCCGGAGTAAAGCAATGATGTACGTGTCCTAGGAAACCGACCAGTGAAACATGTCTAAGTATGTCTATATCAATATCAACGGAGTATGTGAAGGAGGGGAGCTCGTGTAAGCGGATATGGAGATTAGATATTGATATCACCTCCGCGCCGTGGGTTTCTAGCCCCTTCGTCCACCGAGGACTGTACTACTAGAATATATCAAACAGGTACCCGAGTATCGGAACCCCCACCTACAGGCCCTATGACTAAAGAGAAGAATGACTTGGGGATACCGCGGCTTTCTGCGACGGTACATAGATTGCATAGGTACCGTGTACGAGACAGGGCTGACCAAGGACCAAAGTCACACGGAGGCGAAGAATCTGCGTTGAGGCAAAAAGGAGGGCTTTGACAAATTTAGGGGTTTGCTCACTAGAAGCCCACTAAAAGCCCGCCTGTTCCCACTGTTGGTGTCCACCGTCCACCATCGACACCACCGACACTACCGGACAGCAGCCTGCCGGACAGGAACAGAGATCTAACCCGCCAAGCCTAGGCACGGCATAGGCGCTGCACTGGCTGCATCTGGCTGCACAAGCGCTGCAACTCACTTCTGCACCGGCTTACCACAGCGCGTCCACAGTGTTCCCACCACCCTGGCTGATTGCTGGCTGATGCGACCAGCCGCGCTGCGAGATTGCTTCTTTGCATAGAAACTTGATAGGTCCTGGCCTTGGCCTGCATTGACACTTCTGGGCCCCGGGTGGGAACCGGTGAAAATCCGTGGGTAATTCTCTGGATACCTTCTGGATACGCCACTGGAGTCTGCTGTAGATAGGGAGAATAAAGAGGGCCGGACCCCCCGTAGCAAATCCTGTCGAGCTGTTAGTGCTGCGCGACGAGACGATCAAAACACCACGACGTTTTGTCTCGTCCAAGTCGCATCGGGCCCTGGCGTATCGTGCATTCCACGTATGCGATTTAAAAGTAGGTCCCATTCCAATTTTTTCTGTTGTTACCAAAGCCGACGGACGAAACCCTTGGGCCCGGTTTTCTGATATCGCTTGATGTCCGAGATAGGAGCACCTTGTCTACCAACAGCGAGTGGGATGTCTTGCCTGGGGCTGTTGGTACACGTGGTGCAATATTTGATTTTACAGGTCACTATTACACTAAGACGGAGGATGAGGCTACGGTAGATTAGGTAGGTACTGTCCTACAAGATCATGAAAAGGAACGAATGAGCACGGAAAGTAAGATTTCAATAATCCCAGGTGGAAATTCTAGATGCTCAGCTGACGGCTCTTAGCGACGGCAGTTAAAAGTAGACATGGCAAGCATCCCGCGCCGAGACTGGCAAGGACACGAAGAGGCGAGGCATGCCGCATAGGTGAGAAGCCTAGAACCGAAACATAGATCCACCAGCATTCCCTGCGTGGTTGATTCTGTTGTTCGTACCTGAATAATAACCCGATCCAGAATACTCCGTATGGATTGAGCTTTTGAGCGCGAGCCGACGACAAACCCATTCGCCCGATGCTCAGCAATTCATCTAGAAAAGACCAAGGCGAATGTATACGATGAAGGTACTAAATAAAAAACTCAGCACACAACGCACAAAACACAAAACACGAAATATCTCACCGCCCATTATCAGACAGGATAGACATGTACATCCGAACGGAGTCAACGCTCCTAGTAACCCAGCCTGCCCCCATTTCATTCGTACACGCTACTGTATCGTAATTACACTAAACAACGAGCTATGTGCGCTACTCCGCGCTTCCGTCCATGGTCACGATGCTTGGCGGAGCGGGTTGGCAGCGGAGGAAGACCGAGATGAGACAAAGACAAGGACGAGACGACTCATCACCAAGCAGCTCGCCAGGGACGCACATACTTCCTTGTAGTACACTTATGAGTAGACGACGACGTTAACTCTAGTTCCTTAAAAATAAAAAAATAAAAAAATAAAAAAAATAAAAAAAAAGGAGCGCGGGAGACCGTCCGGGTGGGCGAGTGGGCGAGACTAATCTAGCTTTGCCCATAAGTCAAGAAGTGGCCGGCCGACCAGCCAACACTTAAAGTACGCTACAGAGTGCAGTAAACTCCGAAGCATAGAGAAAGCTTGGTGTACAGTAGCGTACCAGTCTTGGGGAAAACCTAGGTTGAGTAAATTGCTTACCGACACTTTTGTTCTTTATGCGTACACGACGATGTTGTATGAGCTGCAGCGCTGAGCTGTCACGTTATTCACTCGAAACGCGCGTGGGGTTGTTGCGGAGCCGGTCGATGAATCTAAGACCCGGTACCTATGTACCACTACCCTCGTGAGTGAATCTAGACAAACAGGCCTCGTGGCCTACACCGCGGTATATGGTACCTACGTTCTTGCAACATTATTACACGCTACCTAAGTACCTATAATTACCCACTCTCTCTATGGGAATACAACTTGCTTGCTTGCGAAACGCACGCACGCGCGCACGTCCGCATGCGCTGTGTTTGTGGAGGGCGTGGGGTTGGGATCCATTCAGAGTACAATGAGGTTAGACAGATTAATTACCGATACGCAGCATAGTACTGACTGACAATGTGCACAGAAATAGACTGCATTGCCTGTTCTTGAGGTCACGGGCAGTCGTACAATTTCAGCGTCTGCGTTCTGAGGCATAAACAATCATAGCGGAAACTCCAATCTGGGCCTCTAGTAGAGATGGATAGCGACACGTGGGGGCTATGAGAGGTCGTGGACGAGTCAGCCATAATCTCGTCGCCACCTCTTGTGCGCCTTGAGAGTGCCAGGGGAGACTATGAGAGTCCTTCCTTGCCCATTTCGGTTTGTCCACCAAGTGTAGCAACGTGAAACTGAAGTCGCACCGGCGACAAACCCCCGTTCACGATGAGAGGGAGAAGTCTATATGTCTATTCATTATCCACAGTCCCGCTCATTCCGCCAGTCCCGGGGAGAAGGAACCATGTCTACGTAGCTTGCGCGATCTACCATGTAAGTAAAGTACACCCAAGACCGGAAGGACGGGTCAGATGGCCTAACTGAGGCATTTTAAAGCAATATCAAACCGCAACAGGTGAGTGCTCTCGCAGTCTCACGTGGACCGGCATACCATCCTTGGGATGGACAATACCGTCACCCGCCGAGTACAGGCGCTGCCCGTCGATTTTGGCATTCGGGGTCGCCTTGGAACTCCTACAGACGCGTAAGCAATTAGTTTGTGTTCGACTGAAGCCCCGAGGCGACCAAAAGAGGAACTCCCCGAAGCGAGAAATAATATAAGAATAAACATAAAAATGTGACTCACTTCTGCGCATCCCACTTGTCCCATGCCTCCTCGATGTCGAACCGTCGGGCGGTCAGCACGGACACGATCCGCAGTTCGATCATCGCGAGCTCCATCCCGATGCAGTTCCGCGGGCCTATCGAGAACGGCGCCCAAGCGCTGTTGTTCACCGGGTGTAGCGGGTCGCCCTCGGGGACCGTCCAGCGCTCGGGCAGGAACTCGTCGGGCCTCGCCCAGTAGTTGGGGTTCCGGGCAACGCCTGGAGCCGACAACCACGCACCCCAGCCCTCCATGGGAAAGCGAACCGACCACCCTGGCGCTGTCAAGGCGAATCCCGGAGGTGCCTCGCGCAAAGTCGCCGCGAGAGGATGGAGTCGCAGTGTCTCCTTAATGACGCCGAGGGTATAAGGGAGCGAATACAGAAGGTGGGGTGACTGTGTAAGAACTTCAGCTGCCTTGCTTGGATCCGGCCCGAGAACTGCATCATGCTCTGCGCGCACTTTGGCCATGCACTCTGGATGGTCCTGTAGAAGTTTCGCCATGAAACACATTGTCGCAGCGGTGGTATCGTGCCCTGCGAAGAGGAAGGCTTTCAGGTTAGCAAGGAGCCTGTCGACGAAGTCCTCGGTCGGCTTCTCCCTCGAGGCATTCGGGTCATCTTTGTCGATATACTTGATTGCTAAATCGACAATCGTCTTGACTTGAGAGTCGTTAGAGTCTGCTTCGAGAAGTTTTTTCTGTATCTGAGGCATCACTAATTCTCTGATGGTCTTATTGTTGCGTCTTGCAGCTGCATTATCCCACGGCATGCGACCTATTGGCAGAGCCCGGGCAGCATTGGCACCCGAGTTCATAATTCGAATCTGGTCTAGTAGCGCAATCTTGAGCGGGCCATCATCAGGGCGCTGCTGCTCATTGAGGCGCATACCTCTGCACTGCGTAAGTAAAGATCTCCAAAAGTATATATATCGGTAGGAAATCCTGCAGGCATCGGGTTTAAAACTCACAGGGCTGCTCTGCAGATGATGTCAAAAGTGAGATTGATTGTCTTCTCGTCAAGTTTGAACACGGGCCCAAATTGCCCTTTGCTCCCGGCCAAGTTTTCTAGTTGCGAGACAAAGATAGATACTTCCTCGATGAGCGCGGGGAGCATCGCTATCAGATTCCGCTGGCTGAAGCCAGGATTGAATCTAGACCGCCAAGTCTTCCATTCTTGACCTTCGGTGGACACGATGTCGCGTCCAGAGGTGAGTGGGACAAGGAACTCGGTTGCCAGAGACAACTTGGGGAGGTTTGGGGTTTGTGCGAACTGGGACGCAGAGACAGGATCGTATACCACGGCCAGCGGGATCTCGACGGGCCAGATGTCGAGGTATACCACGGGTGGTGGGAAGTCGAGGTCGGGAAAATATCTCTTGCAATTCTTGATGAGCCATGTGTGAAATGAGTAGAAGTTGGCATCTGGCGGGTTCTCAGCCCGCCAGTCGCCGAGAACTTTCAGGTGACCCCATAGCCATGAGTGAGGCAAGACGGGCTGCGACAATCGTTAGTGTTGTTGTCTCCTCCCCTCTTCTCGTCTTCTTCTCGTCTTCTTCTCCCGTCCCCTTGCCTCATGTTTTCGGCCGACGGCTCACTTACAATTCCTTGCTTTTGAAGCTCTTTCACACGATTCCGCTGCACGTAACCTCGGTAGAGGAACCGGACCACCACTGCATGTAATTGTGGGGGTTAGTAATCTGTGCGTAATGTAGGTGAATGCCGTGGCGTTAAAAAGGCTACATGGTTCCGGCTCCTACTCTTGGAACATGCAACATGCGTTATAAGACGAGAGTTAGCACTTACAGAGTGCGAAGACAGCTCCGACAGCGCGGACCAGCGTTGGCACGATCGCACCGCCCATCCTGCGCAATAAGAGCTGTACGGAGCGAGCCAAAGAGCGAGCGGGGTTTCGAGATCAAGCAAGCTTCTCGATACCTAGAGAACCGGAGCAAACTGTTATTGCTGTTTGTTGCACGGGAATATGGCTGCTTTTTGTCCCTATAAATGCGGGCTCGACCAGTTCGTCGCGGGAATTCTGTAGGCGCTGATTGGCGGAGCGGGAGCCGCTATAGTGCGCGCGCAGCAGGGCCTGGAGTCTTATTTGGCAGGCAGCCAGGCATTGAGATAGCTGATACTTATAGAGGCAGGTAGGTACCTCCTAGCAAGTTACCAGTTGCCTAGTGGCTGCTACTACTGATTGATAGCTGTCAGTTGTGTGAAGACCTCCCTCCTTAAGGTACAGCTTGTCCTACACACAGCAAACAACCTACCTACCGGTAACTATTGTGCAACAATCTTTGTTACAAACCTTTTCCGATGATTGGATACAAAGAACACGAGTCGCAAGGCCATGTTGAATCTACCAACCTTGTCACGTATTGTAAAATATTCGAGAGGACCTAGATGTGAGTTGATGTCATATCAGTCGGGAAACTCAAATAATGGCCTTGCAGTCCTCGGGGTAAGCGAATTGATTATATTCCGGAGAAGCCGGAGGCTCTCGCTTCGAGAGGCATAAGCTCTTGTTACCGTCTACAAGGGTCTTTCTTCACCATCCGTCACGCATTTCCCATTCCGTTGTTGCAAACAACAAACAACAACCGTTGGCTATCAGTGATTCTCCGCCCATCATTTCGACACAACTGGATTGCCTGGAAGAGTTGGGAGCCCTATATAGTAGAAAGAAGGAGACACGATATCAGCAAAATGACGAATACGAGTACGATACTAGCAGACAGCATCGGGGTCGGAGTGTCGGGGTGTCAGGCACTTACAACCATCGATGTCTTCCTCGTAAGACCGTGCGACCTTGCACTTGTTCTGGTCTGCCACGGGCTGGGTCGTGAGCGTAGGGCAGTTCACGTAGCAGGGCGTGTCCATCGTCTTCTGCAGCGCATCTCCTTTCCATCCGAAGAGATAATCACCGTGGCTGCCATAGCCCGTTCTAAGGAACTCGTCAGCAAAACGTGACGCTCTGGGATCGGGCGGTGTGTTTTAGTACTCACTGGTCGCCAAAACTCCAAACGAATGGCTGCGAGCCATCCTCGGGCCAGTCCTCTGGATTGTTGAATTGTCTCGTGTCCCAGACCGTCTCATACATTACTAACCATCAAGATGGCGTTAGTCCGGTTCTTTATTGCATATGTTCTCGGACTACACAGGTCATAGTGGCCCGCGTTTATAAATTGGAGGTTCACATACTATAAGAAATGTTAGCTTTTCTCGACAACAGGTCTTTCTACCAACACCGATTCTCATAACCGGCACAGCAGGCCTTGATACATACCATTGTGGCACTGGGATTGGATGAGAGGCGGGGCATGGACCTCGCGAATCGAAGGTACCGTTTGCTGGGTATGCCACTGTATAGACTCGGGTGTTAGAAATTGCAAATCTAGAACGCGATTTCCAACGAGTTCCGCGCAGAAGAAGATTTAGCGATCCGGGTCAACATACTATGATCCATGTGGTTTGTGGTATCAAGGTTCTTTCCGTCCCAGCACCTACCCGTCCGTTAGCTAACCACTCGATCGCCCTCCTTCGATTGCACTCACGTCGGGAACCGAATATTAGCCATGATGCCAGCTGCCGTCATTATCATCAGCAAGATCACACTTAACGGACTGACAATTCGTGAACTGGAGAGTTACCTGGGCACGGCTTGTTGGGGAAGTTCTTGGTTTCCGGGAAGCGAGTCCCCGGGTCTTGCAGACAGGTAAAGGTGACCTGTCTGAACCGGTTGGAGTCGGCCGCAGTATGCGTCAACGGGTCGCCGATGATCATTCGGAATCCTGGCTTAAACGCTGTGACTTTGGACGTCTGCTGGTAGTCGGCAAGGCCGTTCTGCATGTAGTAGACGGTCATGCCGCCCTCAGCACCCTCGAAACCGACGTTTGGCATAATGGGTACGCGCTTGTATGTGCCGTTCCTAGCTTTGAAGAAGAGGACCGCTGTCCAGTAGTTGGAGGAGTCTTCTAAGAACTGGCAGGTTGTGCAGTCCGATTCGCCAGGCATGTCCTTTGCTGGGTCCATCGTCACGTTGAAACTGTTCTTCGCAGCATTGGTATACTGATTTCATCTAGCAACTCTTCATTACTTACGCCACCGATAATTTGATGAAGATGCGAGCTGGGGAGAAGGCCGGGGCTGACCAGCGGATCAACACGGTCAATAACTGCAGTTCACCGTGTCAGCAATCATTTGAAAAAAAGATTAGACGAGCCAGGGTTAAGGAGCCTTGCATTCTCCCAAAAACACACTCGACTCTATAGACGGCTGTAACACAGGAAGAAAATGACTCCAGAGATGGCATACCGAGTTGGGTACATGAGAACCTCAGTAGGGCAACCGTTGGCGCTGCCAGGGCAAGCGCGGTCATCGATCGCCAATGCATCTTGACTTTATTCTCTCAGCTCTTCTGGTACTCCCTTCGACTTTGTCAGGGGTATTGAATCTAGCTATAATCACAAGAAGTTGGCCAAAAGGAGAAGGAAAGGTCTGAAAGAGGGGCTTATAGCAGGTAGAGAGATCTTATCTACCCAAGCAGCTTCGCCCTGTCCTATATCAACCTCGATCGTGGCAAACTCGGTTCAAGGATATTGAAGTGCGATATGATCTCCATTATTGCAGACTCGTAGGCTCATATCCTGTCCTACTGGCTACCCCATCTGAACGACCAATGGACAAGACCTTTGCTCCTCGCCTTCCAACCGGTGTGGTCGCTAATGATTTGCCGGCAACATTACCCCGTCGCTATCTAATCTATTTAATTCCCAAGCGCAGAAACGAGAAGTCCAGAATGGCGATGGTTAAAAGGGCCGTTTACCGGGATGTGCGCTATATGTACGAAATAAGCCGTACCAATGAGATCAGTGCCTAGTGAGTTCGTCGCAGTTGTCAAATAGGCTCAGCAATACGGCGATCGTGGAAAAGAAGCTTGGCCCCAGGAATCAAAGGCTCGAGGAGGAGGGCGCTTATCGGTGTCCTCTATACTACACGGTGCTATGTAAATGAAGTGCATATCGCTTTATTTACTGAGGATATCACCCTTATATTCATATCAGTTCCTACCGCTGCTCTGTTGATGCAGCTTTGGCCTCCTCACGCAAGAGCAACGCAACGATAGTGATGCTAGTTCTATATAGGGAATGGAAGAATAGATTATTGCGGACAGTTCCCAACGAGAGAGATACCGGCAAGTCGCCTATACAGCAGCGCTTGCATGCTGCAAACAATCTGCAATACAGGGGCCAAGATATCGCTGTCATCCCAAGAGATATCTACTTCGACGTCACGGCATTGCGATGCCTGCCGGATGACAGTTAAGCTCAGCGATGTACTTTTGCTTCACTTGACAATCGCAATAGCCCCTTGTCCGCTTCTTAATAGTAAAACATATGTGACATACGCCGCCTTGTTCTTCAAGGTTATTTTGCCCATACACACTATAACGTGCCGCCCTGCTTCTCTATCTCCGTCAGGGAACTTCGTAAGTGCACACCTGCCTGACCCTCCGTTCCGGGTCCGTCCGCAAAATTCGGGCCCGGTGCGTACACGGCAGGAATCGGAGGCGGGCAGGTTAATGAACTCTCCTTGAGAAAGGCCGGGATGGCTCGTATTGCGAAGACAAGCAACCTCATACCTATAATCCCGACGACAAGCGATGTTCACCGCCTATGCATCGCCGTTAATGCCCACCAGGACATGCTCAGTATTAGGTGGCATCTCCCAACTTTCGAAGTAGTTTCTGTGGACCGATGGATACCTGTCCACCCGCAGTATACGAGGTTACGTTATGCCTACCAGTAGTCATGTGGCAACTATATACGAGATGCCATGTACTGCAAGACACCAACATACGAAGATTGGTGGTGGTATGTCAACAGTAGGTAGGTAGCTAGCACGGCCACATGTTGGATCTTAGTATACCGTTAGGTGTACACAATTAAAAGCCATGTAAGTATCTATATATATCACAAGCAGGCGTTTATGCCAATTACCGTGCTCCCTTTACAGTACAGTAGTCGCCGGCCGTGCGACACCAGCAGAGCGGGTCAGCCCGGCTCAGTCATAGCCGATTGGATCGCGACTAAGAGGTTTCAGATAGAACTGTCATAGCACGACATGCGTTCCTCGCCTCGCGGAAACACAAATCCAGAAACAAATGCTATCTATATTTTCGTCCAATTACGCAAATTCGCGACGTTTACACCATAGACTAGAGCAGAAATATATTAGAACAAAGCACGTCATTGTCCCCACAGAGAGTACTGTGTAATATGAGGCTGTCAAGATATTGATGTTACACAGGCGAAATGGCACTCAACTTTTACTTCAGCGCGACAACAGATCCAGAATGAGGTCATGTAAATAACTAAGTACTCAGTTATATGAAAGGTGGCTTGATCGACGTAGGAACAACCTAGTTAACTTCAGAGCTGATGATTGATGGAAATCAAAGGAGGATCAGCCAGACCTGGACATGCTACTACCGATAGCACCAACTGAGCGGCAAAGGCCACAGTGGCCATTTAACATGCCCAAGGTGTGAGGGACCTCGCAGAGCAGCTGGAGTTAAAGCCAAATCTTGATCATACCAGGCACCTTCCAAGGGTAAACTGAATGGCCGCGACAAATATACCTCAAAAGAACAAACCGCCAGAGATCTACCTATCCCTCAAATATCGCAGATAATATATGATACGTGCAAGGCTGATATATGCCTACGCAACACACACATACATAGATATCCAACCAACGGAAGCTCATGGGAATCGTACCTCTTGCGCCTCGCTGGGCTATAACAGTCCTTCATCCCCTCAGCCCTATAAAATCCTACAAGTTTAAAACAAGGTCCAAAACAGCCAAAAAGAAAAGTTAGAAACAGACAGACAAAGAAGGCACACGAGAACTATCGTACTGGTTCCACAAGCGATTAAACAGGTAACACACCGCAGGTGAATGTGGATAGGTAGATAGGTATAGACAGATGGACGAGGCGCAGATTCTAAAAATAAATGCGGAAAGTCCTTCTCACTTCACAATCTTCTAGCCTCTCTTCCCACTAAAGTCAGCCAGTTACGTCACAAGTCCTAACACGCAGGTTGGAACAATTCTGTAGACTCAGCTCATCATGTTACATTTTGCACGAAGATGAATCAAATCCAAGGCTAAATCATCAAGTTTTTCTTAGGTTTGAAGCACACATTCCAATGTGTACCATGATTTGAATATTGAACGTCATAAATATAAACTTTGTACAATTATATAGCCTTCACACTCCCATAAATGTGTCCAGTGCGCCATCAGCGGCTTCTATTTCTAGTGCTTCACCTTGGCGAGACCATCTCGACGGCTTTTGTCTGCGTAAATAACAATGGGTGTCTAAGCTCCCCGTCCTTCGTCTCCATGCAATCATCAGTGTATTAGTCCAACCTCTGGAGATCGGCGCCAGATGGATGGACAAAGATATATGAGGCCGTATAATGCGCACCGTAAATGCTGCCTTCCTTAATGCAATTGCCCCTGAATCGAGTCGTGATACTCCAACCCGGAAACGCCCGCTTCATAAAGTCCAAGAAATTGGTATCGACAAGAACCAAGCGGCCGGCATGCCTGCTTTTCGCGTCAAATGACATTTCTTTTTATACAAGCCTCTCATTGCCTACGCAGCGACCCTGCCCACATAAAGCTACTGGAGTCGGAGCGGATAAGAGGGATTCGGGTTTGAGCGCGATTCACGCGTGGGATCGTGGCTGAAAACCCATCGACAGTTTTCCAAGTGAAGTCGCCCTGTGCTTTTCGACTATTGTGGTAATAGCACACCCTTTTCGTCTGCTGGAAGCTTTATATAACTGACGATCTTTTGTGTAAGGTTCGCGCACCACGGATCCACGTAACCGGTCCAGAGCATGGCTACACCGTAGTTGAGAGGAATCCAGAATGGTAGCGCAATAAGTAGCCTTGTCGCGCCGGGGAACATGAGCTTGCCGTGCAAGACTTCACCGTTCTCGTTTGTGATATCAGGAGGAACGTAGATTCCGTAGACCATCCAGCAAAGAACACTGCGAAGGAGGGGTCCGTGAAGCAGATATACTGCGAAAGACTGCTTTCCCAGCCATAGGAGGTACTTGGACGACAAAAACTCACGAATGGCAGGCATGAAATGCAAACCAAGGGTGATTAGTTGCAAGCCGATACCTGAGCCGTAGCGGGGAATCTCGCCACCTTTTGGAACAATCTTGCTGAGCACCAAGTATTGCCAATGTGACCAAGTAGACCACTCTGGGTGCCCTTCGGGATAGGAAGCGACATAGAGGCCGAGGGTTAAGAAGATGACAGCAAGAACACGTGAAATTCTGGGCCGCTTGACGAGGAATTCGTTTGCCGAGGGAGTGTTCTGCAGGTCGCACATAAAGACACCCCAGAAGAATTGCATACCAAACGCAGCTAGACGAAGTTAGCATATGATCCGCAGCCGGACTTATGCGAGAACTCGAGGAATAAAGACTTACAATCACCGCCAATGTAGAAATAGAAGTAAACTATCAAGCTGGCAAGCATCCGATAGCGTGGCTGCAAATAGGCAGTTGCGACAATGAACACGTAGACCTGCATACTTCCCCGTAAGAGTGGCAGAAGCGTCCATTGGTTTCCATCATACGCATTAGCACCGTGCGTCCAGGTATTGATGATATTGAAGATTAAGTGGTTGATGGAAGAGAAGATGTCGCCCATGCGATCAGGTGCGGTCTTACCACACCACCAACAATCACTAGACTTTCCGACCAAGAAGAAACCGAGTTGTGCCATGACCCAGATAATGACAGTAGCGAGCGAGCAGGGGATAATCAGACGAGGGACACGGCTGAGCGCGGATTTGGCGACAGCGTTAAAGGCGGCATCCTGGTTATTTTGTCGGTAGAGCTTGATGGGCTTCAAAGCGCATACATAGCCAGTCACGAAAGAGAAAATGGTCACACCGATACGGCCTTGGACGAGAATTCGGAGAAAGGGCCATTGCAACACCCGAGGGGCTGCCTCGGCGGACGAAGCAGGAAGGAAAAGATCGCCATCAAAAGCGCGCGCGATGTGAGTCAAAACGACGAGTGACGAGGCAAGACCTCTCAGGCCCTATATATGCAAGTTGGTCAGCCATCGAAAGCATCGAGAAAGCGACTGGCTTAGCGAGTTCATGCTCAGAGCTGGCACTAGCGATCCCTAGCACCACATTCACCGATAATTAAGCTCATGCTCACGGAGCTATCCATTTTGCCTTGCCAGGCTCCTGAAACCAGACAGCCCTAGCTGACAAATACGGAACAATCCATCAATTCGGTGCGGAAAGTATAAGGGAGTGTCCTCTGGCGCAAAGAATGCTCATGACGGGCGCCTCGGGATCGGAATGCTTCCATTACATTCGCGTGTGTGGCAGTAAAAGACATGAGGCTGAGACAATGTTCACTTACGTCAACCCATTTCACGTTCCCCTCCTTGCCAATCGCCATCTTGTCGTGCTATTCGAAAGTGCTACCAAATGCTTTTGTCGTCGTTATATCATGAGTTCCGATTTGCAGATGCAGGAACAAGGCTGAATTTAGTTTGACGGGCTGGATGATGCTGCGGCTCGGAGTCTGGTAGTAAGCAGAGATGCTGTGTCGTCACGAGCTCGGACAAAGATTACGACGATGGTCTGTGGGACTGAATGGTGGACGTTTCGTGTTGGAGAACGGCGTCGCACAAGGTAGGGAGGGACACGGAAGCGCGAAAAGCGGCAAATGGAAGCCGGGATCTCGTAGGAGCAGTTGGCTGGCGTAGGAGACAGGCGTTTGGTGGAATATTATAGGTACGATTGTTGAAAAGAACAACTCGTTTGTTAGTATCTTTAAGAGAGCGACAAGCCGCACAGGCGGATAAAATGTAAGGTAGGGTTGCAGGGTATGATGGACAACAGCCAACTATACGCAGTGAGGATGATTAAGGTAATGGAATAGAGATATGGTGATAGACGGTCGTTATGAATGACACGAATGAATTACGAGTAAACAGAAACCAGGAAACTGTCGGCGATCGTCGAATACTCAGACGACAGGACCAGCTTATCTGTCGCAACAGATGGCTCTGGGAAAAGAAGTGAAACCGAGACAAGCGACACACAGACAGGGACGAGAGGGAGAAAATAAGGGTCAAGAAGAATCTCGCGAAAGTAAATCTCCAAGAGGGGGACAGAACCTGGAGTTAAGAAGAGCGCCAGCCAGGAGGAGGAGGAGGGGGATTTCGAGGCGAGGAAGTCATGGGTCTATGAGATAAGAATAGGTAGGTCCTAAAAGGGTACTACAGGTGGTACAGGTAGCAGGTCCTACACTATGCGTACTACGAGATACTACCTGTATAAGCACTCGTTAGCAGCAGCGCTAGGTGAGGTTGGGCGAGTCCGGGCGAGTCCAGATGAGTTTAGGTAGGTACTGCTAGGTACCTAGTGGCAAGAGTCTGTTAGTATCTCGGGCTACGGTGCAGGCGACGGTCACAAGATAATGAGATAGCGTGGCCAGGTACAGAGTACACCTCGGTAGAAAAAAGGGGGTCGCATTGGACGGGCAGCGCGGTGGGGGGGCTCATTGCACCATTTGCTTCTTTGTGTCCAGCGCTGGCGGCGCAGGTTTAGGTAGTTTAGGTAGGTGCACTACCTACAGCAGTGTAATACAGGGCGCTGTGATTGCAGTGGTGTCTTAGGTACTTACTTAAGTACCTGAGGTACCTACTACTAGCCAGCTCTTCTACCCATTCAGGTACATGCTCCGTGCCGAGCCAAGTTGGACAAGGATACGACAAGACAAGCCAATCAACTCACACAACCGCTCAAAGGACACAAGGAACCCCAGATCTGTTCGCGTCTCTAGTCCGCCCAACAAGGTCTTAGGGCCAGTTGGTCCAGGCCGGAAGAGGCTGAAGAGCGACGATGGAGAAGAGAAAATTTCAGACATTTGTGCAAATGTACATTACTTACTCGCAATCGTCGGGGCGGCCCTCGCGGTTATTCCTTTAATGCCCATTTCACCTCCAAGATGCCTGCATTGCCGAGTATCGCGCCTCAAAGGGTCTCGGATCTGCGTTGTCTACTGTAATCTACACGTTGTGCCCTACCACGCTAGTCTATTACACACGATGTCTATTCCGGATCGATGAGAGTCCGCTCTTCCCGAGCTGTTATCGGGTACTGGTAGTGTACCTACGGATGCGGTGTCGGGCTGCTGTTCCACATTAAGGAAATACTAGGAACCGGCCTGCTTCTTCAATCAATGCAAGACGAGGACGAAATATGGCGATATAAAAGTCGTGTCCTCTGCGAAGAGGCGTGGGTCTGCGTACAGCAGCGCCCAGCTGCGATAGATATCGACAGGATTACATGTATCCCTATTACAGATATTATCCACGTCCAATCCACAGCCAGCAACATGTAGCACTACACTACCTGGCTCGCCTGGTCTGTTATGGCGCACTAGGACGTTCGGATATCATATTTCCATCATTGTGTGGGAAGCGGCTTGCTCCAGGTGGCAGTAGCCTATGAATCCTCAGCCTATTCAAGACTTTTGTTCCCTAGCCGCCTACTGTATCAAATGCCCTAGCTTCAAGGGGCTACATAACTAGATCTAGTCTCTTCAGCTGAATAGTGGCCATGAGAGGAACAATATACGAAGGAGGATCTGCTTATGTCAGCTTGATCCTGCCGGCAATGTTGTCCTATATGTATCGACACACAGCACCGTCCATCACATAACACCCACCACCACAAACACAAACCTGACAACTGGACACAGAACAACAGTTCCCGGTTACAACGGCTTGCTATACATTTGCGACACTTGGCATACGTGCTCTACTTTACAACTAACACAGCATTATTGGTGAGAATCGCCATTGTTTCGGTTATCACGGTTCACGGTTATCACGGCCTGCCTGCTCCTGGGTGCCAAGCATCCGTTGAGCCCGCCGGCCATCTTGGCATCTTGGCTTGCATTGACTGTTGTATCCTAGTGTCGAGATTGGCCCCTTGAGGAACCCCCTTTTTTCTTCCCATCCGCCATCCTTCCCAAGTAGGCTATCGGACTCTCATGAAAGCCGGGACGGAGAACGGCCAGAGAACAAAGACACTCTTAACTCGCGCTACTGCGCCTTGTGCTATCTTACAACGGACCTTTTCACACAGCATGAAAAATAGGCGATCGTGTATTATCTGACCCGTGCTGTCGAGACTTTGTTTCTACACCAATAAGGCCTTGGTTTTCGCCTTGCAAATACCAAGAATCATCGACACGAGATGACTGCTCCGCCGTAGCGGCATTGCTGTTATCTCACCAGTTTCCAACTGAGGGAGGATCACGTCAATATACAGATCGCCATACGAGTGCCTTTTTCATCCTATTCCTCCCTTGAGGAGGGAACAATGAATAGTATGTATATAGTCAGCTCTTCCAGTTACCTTTCATTAGGACAGACAATCTCGAGACCGCGAGGCATAAATCCCGAAGCATATGCATATAATTTCAAGGTGCATTCTTACATGGAAGCTTGGCAGGAAAAAAGAAGAGGGGGGCAATTAAAACCAACCCTGGACAACCCTGGAGACACCCAAGCTGTGACAGACACCGAAACAGGATCTCCGACACCTTACCAACAACCAATCATACTATCGGCTGTCGTCTTGGCAACATAAGATCCGACGTTTGTATACAACCAGAAAGGAAGCATTCCCATGGCGATCATATCATCAGCAGAATCATGGACTATCCTTCTCTTCTGACGCCATACGTATAAAGGTGAGTCTGAGGTGAGATGCAGTCGGTGCCTACTGAGTACGCTACCTCGGCGTCGACGCTCTCGCGATTTGCGGACCGTTGTTATCAAAATATGGCACAATCATCAAATGATTGATAACTATGGGTGAACCAAGATCTGCAGCCTTGCATCTCATTTGAAAACCCGGGAAAATGACCCTATTACCTCACAACCTTTCCCTGCGCCAAGATGTGGTTGAGAAATCGACGCCACAACATTGCGCATGAAGTTTATATCAGAAGTTATTTCCGCAAGAGGTCTCTATTTCTCAAAGTTGGATATAGTCGACATCATAGCAATGGCCCATATCCGAGACGCCTCCTTTCTTAGCGCGCCCTGGTGCAGAGGTTCAAGGCAATGTAGCAAGCCTACATTATTCTGAGCCACGCCAACTAGAACCGATAGTACCATCGGTAGTGTACACAGGCTTCGGCCAATCGCACGGGGTCCAATTTGCGGTTGCCCAACCAAACTGCAGCGATAAACAGGTATGTAGTGTACAATCCCATGTAGATCAAGCTCGCTCTTATCATCCTTCACCTTCTCGGTGTGAAAGGATCTAAGCTAATTTTCACTCATGTAACTAAATGGCAAGGTTCCGTGCTGAGCGTTGGTACCTACCTTAGCGAGAGCCGGCTGACATGGTTAAGTATCCAACCGTGCATGCTTTAGATTAAAAATACAATTTCTGCCTCGCGCCATCTCACCAATCTGACATCAGCTCTAGAGTAGCTAGCCGATACAGAGAGATAGTCATTGTCATTGTTGGGGGCCGTTTCTTCAATTCACATAATAGCTCTCATTAGAGCAGGCAGTATGACCTCATCGCAATGCGACAGCATATAACAACCGTGCCTGAGTAGTTGTAGTCAAGCCCTACCAACCCGGGCAATTTCAGAACTTTTTGTGATTTCCTTGGTATGGTTCAGTTGGAACCAATCCCAACAAATTCCCATTGCTCTACAGAGTACTCTCTGCACGACGGGTTTCCTTTAACTTTAGGGTACAAACACGTCGTAGCTGCGTACTTGTCATTTACTCTCAAGCACACCATGAAAATGCACGTTGATAACGCGTGCCTATTTTCCGTCCAAGCAGTCGATGTGTTGCCAAGATGCTCTACGCGCCATCATAAACAAAAAAAAAAAAAAATTTGTGTATGCATATAAGACGCTCGTTCATGCGATCGTTAACGAGACAAAAGAGACAAGCAACAATTGGTGAGAGAACTGCTAACCGAATCGCAGCGGCGGGCATCATGACTCCATCAAACGAGCTAAAAGCACATGAACTTGGGGTAACGTTCAAGCGCCATAGGGGATCGATCCCCATGCTTAAGGATACATTTCGCGAGCTTACATGTATCAATCCATGTTTACACTATGTTCACTTTAAGCAATGCCTACAGCTTGGCGTGTAGGGCTGATCAGGCAGTGAGGCTGAGACAGTAGTTTCTCGTGGGGTGCATTCAGCTATCCCTTGTCAGTCAGTCTCACTGTTAATCACACCTTTTTTCTACTGGTCGCTTAAGTCATGTTGAGAGTTGTGCGAATTGTAGTTTCGACTGATCTGTACAGTCGAAGGATAAGGTACGCGTTCATAACTTAATTCCCGTTATGTAATTTGGTCATGGTTGTATGTATTGAATCCTGGAGGGCTCGTAACAATGAGATATTAAGCGTTATAAGCTTAGGCGTCACCGATGCCCTGAGTCTACGGCTGGAATTCGAAACAACTTTCAACCTGTCCGTGTGCTAGGTCATGCTCGCAATATTCATACACCATGGCTGATATTTGACATATTCAGTATGGTTTCCGGGTTATGCAAAGGTTAGATGATAATCTTGGGGGTAGGTCCAAGTGGTTTGACACGCATGCAGTCTTATTCTTTCGTCTTTGCAGTGATTCGGAAAACATGCTAATTTAAGTATAACTATAAATGAGCAAGCGTTTAGTATAGATAGAGCGAGAACTAGAATTTAGGGCTTAAAAGATGACCTCAATTGAACAATAGTCTTCTATAACTACCAAGGTCCTTAAGGTCTGATTAGATTACTTCCAGTTTTGCAGACGAACTTGACTATAATTGTATATAACTAGGCTCGTGGTTCCTAACCTCCAAGATCCGCCCATATGCTTCAAATAAGGGAAAGCCGAATAACTTCGGTTAAAAAGCCTTACACAAAGGCAGAATGCCCGAACTACGTAGAGAAGATAGCATACGAATGTTCAGCGCTTATAACAATAGGGGTGACGGTAGACGGACATCACTGCGTCGTGATTTAGTCCCTATCTTGCAGGGAAGTCCAATATAAGTAACCCCTAATCTAGATAGACTAGAAGAAATCAAATGCATGAGAAATCATCATATCAATTTCCTACTCGCCTTGCTTCTTGTTGTATCTTACCTACCAATATAGAACGACGACCTTGATCGTTAGGCCCTGTTTGTGTCCCTCGGATTGTCCCGCAGCTTCCTGTACGTGTTTCTTTGTTCAGCTTTTTACGTCGATGAAAATTTGGAGTTACACGAACGATAGTTTATTAGATATATGATCAAATGGAATCGCTTCTTCGTACGGTCATATAACCCCAAGAATCTGTATAAGCCTGGTTGCTGTTTTGATTGGTGTTTGGGTAGACATTTAATTTTCCAACATTCAAGGCTTCCTTGGGAAAATTTTTTTTACTCCATTGAGAGACGTAGCGATAATAGGTACAACGCAGCCGTCAATTATGGCTCCGTGTGTCAATTGTGGTGGCCGCGAACATCTGGTAGGCATCCTAGAGACGAATAGGGCTCAACCACCATTGACAACCTCGAGGAAATGGGCAATTCCAGCGATAATTCGGGGCTAGCCTGGCTAAATTTTCTCAATCCATGAGCGGTCATAGTATTTGCGGCAGAGACCACTAGCAACATTCATTGGCATTGTTATTCCTTCACTTAAGGATCACCTAACCGTCCGTCCTAGTAAGAGTCAGAAACAAAACATTCCTGACACCTCCCTTGGGTAATGTTTCTTCTGTATGTTCTGTATCTTCCTGACTTGGGACCTGATACTTCTCAGGCTCATATACCTATCACAGACCCTCGACACCGCGAACAGATGGCCTATAAGACGGATGGAGAAACTTCTCTCCCATGAGCCTCACCTTACGCATGGATTGCAAGAAAAGTAGATTTTCAGATGCTCCCTGAATGTATGCTAAAACTTAATAAGTACTTAGAGACGATACGTGCTCCTTTTCTGCATGGATGGGTCGAATTGATGGTATATAAGGATGGTGCTAAATACAGACCGTCTTCTAATACAGCAACCATAGAACTACGTGTTAAGTTGGTAAACTTGGCTGTATCGTTGACGGAAGTAGGACAAATACCGGATCTATTTCCATTATTTTCCGTGGCGTTGGTCGGCCCTGTTAATACAATTCACTTCCCAAGTAAGAACGGGTATGTCTTTCGAGGCCAGTAATTTCAACTTCGCTGGCATAGGATGGAAACTTTGGATATTGAATCCAGAACTTGCCGTAGTTGAATTTCAACCACGGTCTTTTGAACGTTGCGTTGAGCCGAGGGGCGTGTTGATATATAAGTCTCTAAAGCGTTTTGAATTACCCTTCGCTACACTATACATACGGTATTGCTGAAGTGTTTATTCGTCCCTTATATTTCTCCTTATACGGTGCCGTTCCCTGCTCTACCAGTATTTCTTTGCCGGTTTAGCAACTGTTACCTGTCATGAAAATTGGGCTATTCGAGGAAAGACTCGGTATCATTGACTTACTCATAAGGCCTACACGCAGAGTGCACGGCCCTTACTTGACTTTCCGCGCCTGGGGCTAAGTATCTGACCTAGGAAATCATACTATTCCTACCTACTCGTAAGATGGTCCACAATCTCACAATCTTGTGTCTCTCCTCTCTCCCTCTTATCTACCAGAGGCCATTCGAATTGGAATTCAAATATGCATATTCTATGCACTATAACATGCCGCATACTGATGTTAGGACACCCCTTAACCAACTGGAGGATGAGTCGACGTTGCCCGACTGAAACTAACCCCATAGTCAGAAATAAAGCGAGGATGATATTGAAACTGCTGGCACCATTTCGAGGTATTTTACCGTGGAAGCCAACAATACACGCATCCTTAGCCGCTGCTCATTTTTATACGGTTGCGAGTAGGGTGCCACTCGATGGGGCCTATAGTGGAGGATGTCCTCAGCCGCCGACAGGGGCCGCGATCGCATAATCCGAACTGGCGAAACGTATATGATAACCGTGGTCGCAGAGGTGCTAACTGGGCACTGAAAGGTTGGGAATGTACGGTATCTGTGGCAACGAAAGTTTTCATCATTCAGGCTCGTAATACTCGAAGTCAAGATTCAGCCGTAGCTATTCAGACACCAGTATGGGAAGACAGTGAAGAATGGGAGCATTATACGGTCCTTTTTTTTTTTTTTTCGAGCGACTATTGCATCATAACGTTATACAAAGCCATATCTGCTGATATAGCAGGTATCACCGGCCTCCATGCACCCCAAGTAAGATTGACAGTTACTCCCCCGCCTATTAATGTACACTGGTATGAATCGACCTTCTTATAGGGAACCTTTAACCTCGCCCTCAGCACTCTTCGCAGCGCCCTTTATGCTGCCCTCGGCACTTTTCGCAGCACCCTTGGCTTTTCCAGCAAGTTCATCAGCCTTGCCGCTTGCTTTGCTTCTAATTTCCTCGGCACTTCCAGTCGCCTTGTAGTTGGCCTTGATTGCCTTGCCCGTTACTGCCTCAGCGGCTTTTGCTGTGAAGAAGGCGATGTATTAGCGATACGGATGATTCTTAAACCCAACGGTGGCATAGAGCGATGCCACCGTTTCCTATTCAACAGCCAACTTACAACCTGCGTTTATACCGTCGACAAGCTTATCTGAAACTTTTCTGTCGACGCTTTTTAATGTGTCCTTGGCAGTCTCTGTCACTGTCTTGCGAGCGGCCATGCTTGTGGCGAATTGACGGGGAGCCTGGGCCGAAGCAACACGGGAGGTGAGAGCCACGCGGCGGGCGACTGTTTCCGAAAGGAACGACATTTTGATCTTTGTTTGAACTGGTGTGGTAGGGAAGTTCTGGGCTAGTTCGAGTAACGGATGAAGAGGCCGTGCAAGGATAGTGATTGGTTAGGGAGATGGTTAAATGCAGAGGTTACTGGTAAAAGTTCTGAATTATATACTACGGAAGAAATGCTAGAAATCCGAGACCCAAAGTCTGCACTTCAAGCTGTGCCCATTATGATGTTGTGTTGATGTCATAAGCTGCCGGTGGTTTGTACGTCATTGGCTGCTCCTCAAGAATGGAAGCCTTTCTCAGATGGGGTCAAATGCGGAGAGGACGAAAGAGAGCTTCAGTATTGTCTTTGAGAAGTTACTTAACCTAATCTCGCTCTCTTCCGTCTCTTTTTTCCCTCTGTGACATCTTGAGCTCGCCCAAGACCGCTCTTCTAAGCATGGTAGATAACAAGGACTTGCAGTTCTATCAAGAATCCTATCTGCCTCGAGATACGTATAAGCAAGCATGGAGCATCGCGCTCAATCCAGGTTAGCCCTGACTTATTATGTAGGCGATAAAGCTCCCCGTGGGGCGCTGTTCACAGAGCCGCCCTGTTGATCTCATCGCCCAGGGGCACAATTATTAGGGGACCAATCCCGGGCGTTCGCACGTTTATAGCGGGCTTTTGGTTCTGAGCGCCGCCAAGTTGCATCTTCAACACGTGAGAAACCCTTCATCATACGGGCTCAAACTGACCTGGCCTGTTGAAGGTTAGCCCACGACTTGCGCTTCCCGAATCATGCCTTAGGCGTGAACTGGATTGCATGGTAATCGAAGGAATAGCCCGATCTGCCTTCCCCGTGACAGTCCCCGCATGAGGGAATCGAACGACGCACAACAGAGGCTGCCTCTCTCGAGCTGCGCGGGTTCCGTTATCTGTTAGGACACGGGCCCATGCCACGACATGTAGGGTTTATCCAGACGCAATGGCTAACATCCAAGCACTACTACTGAGTACTCAGTATGGAAATCTCCTGTTGTGAGCTGTTATGAGTATGCTTACTTTGCCACACATACCTAATACACGAGACAATGCATATGCATCTTAGCCTTTCCGGTTGCACTGGCTGTTTGTTGGAGTAAGTGTCAATGCAATTACGTGTACAAGCTGACAAGCGAGTTGTGGGTTCGGTTCTTCGGGCCTGCCGGCACGGCACATCACCATCTTTCAAAGGAGATGAAAAGAAAGGGCGGAGTGTCAACATGCTCCGGTGGCATCGTGCAATTCCCGGAATAGTCTCTCATTTATGCCGCCCCGATGGCTTGACTACCTAGCTCTATGTATATTTGCACTTGTCAACTCAGGCCGGCCGCTCGTGACATGTGTGTATGGTATGCGATCCTCCTGCCTTTGACGGTCGAGGGTATAGGCATACTCACATGAAATAGATAAACTGGGTGCAGATCACTCCAGGCATACTTGCTCTTGTTTGCACTACACACAGCCGTCTCACGTATCCCTAGACAAGCCCCTTCCCGACCGGTGATTTTTGGCCGCGATAATGCGGTAAGCGAAATGCTGTGCTCCAAGCGCCCCGGATCGCGCCTTCGCTGCTGTCAGAGCTGACCCTCACTAATCACATTGAGGCATCCAGGGTGTCGATGCCTGCTGTTTTGGACTTATTACGCGGCTACTAGCGTTTTGCGGTCGCTCGGCCGTCAAGTATTGGCGATTTGTCGGTGCCATTGGTGTATGGTGAGATGCGGCCGGAAGCAGGCTGCGTCAAGTACGGCACCAAATGCTTGCTTCAGCTGAAGAAAGCTTGGCCCAACCGACATGACCATAACGCTACAAAGTAGGTAAAGTAGTGTGTACTGTTGATGAAGTTGTGTCCGCATGGCTAGGCCTGACTGTATCAGCCCTTGTATCTTGGTTTCTTGGATTATGATATTTAGCGCAGACATTGTCATGATATAGAGCAGATTATACCCCAGAACAAATAGTTCTAGCCCTGATCTCATGATGCACTTTCTATCGGAAACAGCGAAGCCGATACAATGCGAGCTGATTTGCGAAATATCAACTTGGTACAGTATGCATGGGTGTTTCGGTAGGTTGCTTCGTATACAAGCCTAGGGATCTGACTTGGTGTTATCGTGATCGTTGTCTTCTGCCGTTCTTTTCGAGTGTGAGAAGTCAAACATGGCATTATTGTTCCTTAACGTAGGCGTTAAGATTCCCTTGCACTTAGCGGACGGGGTCAGAACTATACCGGTTTGATAAGAACAAAGAGGCTGCATTGTCACCCCAAGGTTATGCTACTCTAAGCCCCTGCATTCTGCCCACGGATAGGTGTTGCTCGGGATGATCCTCAGCTTACCTGCATGTCATACAGCTCAGGCACTCTGACATTGTTAGCCAAGAATATGTACTACCATAAGCGGTTCGGACATAAAGCAATACGGGCATCCAAGTCGTCGATGGTAGGTATGCCTCCTGGTGATCTTCGCACCCAGAATACTGTGTATGAGGCTGCAACTCTGTATGAAGCCTAGCCCGGCGTGTTAGTGTCGTCTCATTTCCAGAAATGACATAGACACGCCTGAGCTAAACAAGCGGGTAGTACCATCTGAACTGCACTAATGTGATTACAGCACAGCCAGGCTGATAGAGACATGGGACTTCTTCTATTTTCTTTTCTACTGGCTCTCGAACTCCCGACGAACCCCCGTTCTCGTGCCTTACTCATGCAAGGCGGCGTGCGGAGAGGGCACAGAAATTGAATTATAGGTTCTGTACATGTAGATAGGCTCCAATTCGATGCGATCTGTGTCCGTCTTAGCAAGATGCCGGGCCCGAAAAAGATACCGGTATAAACACTTATTGGACGATTGCCATGCTGGCGCGACCAACAAAACAGGACCTGGGGTGTTACGGGTGATCGGAAACAGCCTTGGCGCTTCAAGAACCCGGTCAAGGTTATCTTTCTGAAGCCTAGGTAACCGTACAAACATTATCTTGTCAATAGCATAGGAGTTATCTCTTAGGGATCGCTTTGGATCCAGGGGGTATATCACCGTCAGCATATACTTTTGCGAGAGGCGATAACATAGCGTACGCACAATAATCCACCGAGTCAGGATTCAACGCCGTCGTTTAAAGCTGGGTGTGCGTGCGAGGTTGAGGTTTGCCATACACTAATGTAATACCTTCTATGTATTCGCGTACACACCCCCACCGTCTCTCTTTACCCATTTGGGAACACCAAGGTCTTGACGTACTCCACGTCCTCCACGTCCTCCACGTCCTCCACGTCCTGTATCTAGCGAAAGGAAGAGAGAGGCATCCTACCAAGCGAGGCAGTGAGGCAGACCTCCTATGGGCACCATTCTCGGGTGGGTCTGCCATCTTTTTTACTCACTGCCTCGCCAAGCATCGGCTTGTCCACGAGGCGGACGGTCAGGTATCTATTCTGGGGGTTTCAGACAGAGAACCGAGAGAACGGATTCATGGTCCTTCAGGATAAGCGAGGCCAATGAAGTACCCCCTTCCCCAATCTGAGAATCCTACCGGCCCTCTTCGGCTGGGTCGAGGTTTACTTGCTTCGATGCCTGCTTGCCTGCATGATCATGATCTACCCACGGTCGCGTGGCGAGCGTGATCCGTATAGCCTTAGCCAGCCTTAGCTCAGATCACGAGTAGGTATTGTGAATTCCTGTCAAGGTAATCGTCCTACAGCACACAGTAGGCCTCCTATGTTGCACTACTTTCTTACCACCCGCTCCTACACCTTGATTCGACCGTGCTAGACCGAAACAACATCGATCGTCAACGGAGGAATAAGGATTTCACCGACTATGCATGCAACTCTACGTTTTTAGCTGCAAGCACGTTGCATATATCTTGGCCTGCAGTAGGGCTGGTTCTTGGCATGATCAGACTCCAGCACCCATAATGTAACTCAATGTCGTGTTGGATGAACGCCCCCACCGCTTGCTTTGTTTCCTACCAGACTCTGCAGACTGAGGATGGTGGATTCAAACCAACATGCATCATTGCGCAATGGTGATACCCATCGAAGCGTTCGCACGCCATTGTTAGTTTGGCTCACTGCGCCAGAAAAAAGCACTATTGTTGCGCAACCCTGCCGGGCCGAAGCGTCCCCGGGAAACTCCCCGAGTGTTTCTCGGCCTATGACAAGATCTTTATCCACTTTTGACCAGGCATACTAGCAGTAGTCTAGGGCGCGTAGTGTATGTATGCTCGATCACACTACCGGTACCTACCAACACGTCGCCGCATCCATAGCATTGGGTTTATGAAGCCGTGGTCCATCAAACCATTCGTTCGATCGAAGAGGGCTGCGTAGAAATGTAAGTATGCAGAACCCCTCTCCATTTGACCAACGGTGGCTGCGGTGGCAATGCTGCTACACGTGTGGCCTGATTCTCGACCAGCATCACGCATGGTCAGCCAGCCGCAGACTGCAATTCAAGACTTATAAATGACTTGTCACATTGGATAATCCGTACTT
Organism: Xylaria sp. MSU_SB201401; assembly: GCA_002288965.1. Lineage (NCBI taxonomy): Eukaryota > Fungi > Ascomycota > Sordariomycetes > Xylariales > Xylariaceae > Xylaria > Xylaria sp. MSU_SB201401. The sequence continues at coordinate 20,084 of NPFG01000178.1, read as the reverse complement.
TACGTGTAATAGTTGCGGCCTTTTCTTGTCGCATACGCCTGGTGAAGCAACATACCTACAAGTCTGACAATACGTAGAATCGTATTTAATTAAGTCCATCCTACTTATACAACTCTTGATATTGTACGGAAAATGGCGAAGATTGTTAATACAACCCCCCTACTAGTTGCTCCACGACTCTTCAGGCCGTCTCCATACTCGGTTTAGTAGTACTCAGTACATACTGTAAATATTCGATTAGTTTCACTCAGATCGTTCCAGGACGCGGGTCGCCAGTCTCGAATTAGTATAGGCTGCAACGCGACTAGGGATTTTGTCATGGAGCAGGAATTAGTGTAAGGCGTTGAATTTTAGTGTCCGGGTATTTTTAACCAAGTCCATCAACTAGAAAATTCCGCGTATATCATTTCACTATATCGTACCGCAATTCACTACGGGAAAGATTTGACCATTCTACGTATCTCCCCTGCGCTTCTAGTTTCATGATCGCCGGACCGTACATATTGGAGATAGGGGCTCAGCGCTGTCCGGCCCACCGGTCGATCCTCGACTTTACCATCGGGCAGTATATCATCATGTTTGGTTATCAAGGTCCCAAGTAGAAGGGAAATGACATTCCGGCGTCTCCCGTATACACTGTTCCCACCGTTTCCCCGGCAATAGGAGTCTCTTTTATGGGAAACTAAGCCTACCTGGAAGATGTGTGGGCGAATTTGTTCAGCTTTGTTCGTAAACCCACGATGTCAGGGCCGCGTTTCGACCTCGTCCGCGCACTTCCCTGCCTGGTTGATAAACATTCAAATGGGCAGGGATAATAAGGATCTGTAGGCTCCCAGAATATCCGACAGAAGGTGGAGGGTCGGGAACCATAGTCCTGGTAACCTCACCCTAGCATACATGGCAGTGTATATAATGGTCGCCCGGGGTGGTGGGTCAAGGTTACCCCAATATCCAGGCCAGGTGACCAATATACCGTGTGCATTTCGAGTGCTTGTTGTGGAGACATTCATGTGTAATCTGTAGGTGCGTAGAGAGTCCAATCTAATGTATGCTGGTACCACAGAGGGAGGAGATCCGCGGTTGAGTCTACCAGGACCAGCAGCCTAGATGCTGACCTTTTGTTCATGGTGGCGCTGCCCATCACGGCTGCTCCCCTTGAGTGTTTCCTCAGGATGGCTGTTGCCCTGGACGGAGGCTTGGACGAAGGGGCCTGCAACCCACCACATTGGGATCGATGCTCCAGACTAAGCCCAGCCCTTGACGTCTTTGAGTTGACGGCTGGAGGTACCTACTTATACCTACTTACATCTACTATTATCAACCAGGTTCCTATCTAATGACGACGCCAGATAGGATAAAATCTTACGTACATTCAGCTTTTGAAAGTGTCGAAGCAGACCTCGTTCTCCCCCAGCGCCATCTGCGGCTGTCAGAATCCACCCCCCTATACTGGTTTTCGAAGCCCTTTCCTGCAAGACGTTACACAGCTTCTCCCTTTATTAGTGAACATCTCCCCGGCATGAATTAACCAGTTCGTCACTAGGCCATCTTCCAACCTTCGTGACACTGCCATCCCCTTGTTTGTTTACCTTTCACCACCTGCTGTTGGCTCATCCTCTCACTGCATTAAATCCCAATTGAGTGAAGCCCTTTAAAGAGCTGGCGGGCTAAAAGATACCCTATCCGTCTCCTTCCTCCTAGAAAAATGCATATAGAAGTACCGCATCTCGGCCATAGTGTACGGAAACGTCGGTACCGTCACCCCTTACCGCTTGTTACGAAGCCAGACAAGATACGTAAGACTCCGTTACGCCGCTTCATGATGCATCCTCCCGGTTGCTGTACAGACGAGAGGCTATCAGTATTCAACCAATGCTCGCCTCGCGGCTATATAAGTGTTGTGCTTTGCTTTCCTTGCGACGACCGTCGGCGGGAAGATGCTGTTGAACATATACAACAGTCACTGGAGCACCTCGCAGTCGAGAATCCCCTCTTCGCAGCTCGACTATACCTAGCAGGTGACGGCATTGTTCTCATGCGGCGGTCGTGTCTCTACGATATACCATTCGAGGTTATTCCCTGCAAAGGTAGAGAAGAGATCGAGTACGAGCAATTAAAACGTGAGGGGTTCTCTCCAGAGAGATTCATCAAGCCTCGTTACGGCATTCCAGGCCTTACAGATTCAAATCATGGCCCTATTCCGGTGTCTAAGGTTGAGGCTACCTTTGTCCGCGGCGGATTATTACTTTCAGTATTCCTTCAACACGCAGTCACTGACGGAAGTTCATTGCGCGTTTTTCTAGAGGCCATGGGGAATCAGACACGTAATGTCTCTGCTTACACGCCTTCCGAACAGAAGTTCCGCGTTGCTAGCCCTATATTGCATAGCGTTGCGAACCGGAGGCTCTCAGAAATGCTTGAGTTTAGGGAGTCCATCGCCGCGTGTCCCGAGTATGCGATTCTTCCAGATCACAGCGGCCCAACACAGCCGCGCATGCAAAAGCCTGAACAACCTATTCGAGATCCCAAAAGAATAGGCAAGATATTCGTGTTTACAGACGAACGACTCGGCGAACTCCGAGATCTCATTCAAACTATGAACAAGTCAGATGATCGGCCAACAGCATATATGAGCCTTGCAACCCTCGCCTTTGCCCATATCACGAAGGCCCGTGTCGAGTCTGAAAAGGTCCCGGTAGGACTCCCGCCTGGCCCGTTGGCACAGTTATGGAACTCTGTCAATTGGCGGCCCAGAGCGTTTCTTGGCGCTACGGACAACTACTTCGGTAACGCCGTCTTACCGGCCGTTACCAATGTCACGCGTGATCGAGTCAACGCAGCGTGCGACAACGACAGGGATCTCGCCTGTCTGGTGCCCGTTGTTAAGGGGTCGATCGACGTGGTTGACGAGGAGTACGTAACTCAGCGGATGTCCATGATGTCCTTGGCGCCCGACCCACGCCTGCTGGGTGTTAATTACGACCCTCGTTCACCAGAGATGCTTGCCTTCAACACTTGGCGCCATTTCGGCGCGGATGTCGAATGGCATATTCCCGGTGTGCCCGTCACCAAGCCGGACGCAATCAGAAGAGCGACAGGTGGATGGGGACTGGGCACGGCGCTCATTCTACCAGCGAAGAAAGACTCGCGGAAGCAGGAGTTATTCGTGAGCTTGTCAGTAAATGCCATGCAAGCACTTTGTAAGGATGAGAGGTGGATGCGATGGGTAGACAGGACTATTGGTTGATAAAATTGTATGCATGATTACTAAGGGAATGGCGCATCGGAATTGGAATACCCCGGGAATTGCTACCTGTACTATTTTTCTTATTGGAATATCTTACGAGCCCTCTATCAAAGAAACTACAATCAAATCAACTATGCCATATTTACGAAATGCATCACCTTATAACTGTAGGTGACGAGCCATATCCGTTCATACTTCCAGTATTCAACACTCATTAAGTCATCCCTACTTACGTTATGGATGCCTTGTGTCCCTTGGGATGCCGACATGGTTAGTAGGAAGGGCTTCACGCCAAAAATTCCTTGGCTAGCGCAACTTATTTCAATGGGAGAAACCGCCCTACAGTAATACTATCGTCTAGGCGAGGATAGATTAGACATCCTAGGTTTAACGCTTCGCGATGTGTTCGTCTACCGTATGTAAGTAATTCCTTATCCCCATCCTCGTCGTGCTATTATCACCTAGTTAGTGTACGCTTCTTTCGCTAGCTAGGTGACGCAACTTGGCATTCTCCGTATCACCCAAACCATAAGTGTAGATAGGTCGGAAATTCATGACCCACTCGGCCCGCATGATTATTGGCATATGTACCTATTTAATGACTGTAGCATGAACAGCATGAACGGGTTACAGATTCACCGTCATGGGCAAAGACAGTACTGTAGTTCGCATATCGTGCGCCAAACGCTAGTTACAGGCTAGCTGGCGGAGACTTAATAGTAACCACATGGGGTAACAGAAGCGAGCGCCCGTGAGGCCTTTGACCAATCCGCCCTTGATTGAAGTGTTTCTGAAGCGGGTCGTGGATGTGCCAAGTTCATGACTACTGCAACTTTACACGCACGGTTTAGAACCACCGCAGGTATTTATGTAGTTACACTAGAGTGAACCCATAATGGCGGAACATCGGCTTGAATGGAGAGAACCTAGCATAAGGATTCTGTGGTGGGAGTGTAGAAGGCGGAGGTTTTGGTCTTGATATCCATGAAAACATCGGATGCTGATCACACCCCTCGTGGCTTGAAAGGAACACCAGAGACGTGCTCAACCAATCATATCATGAGAAGTAGCAACTCTAATCACCGGATGCGTGGACCCGGGTATCCGGGCTCCAAAGAAGAAGAAGAAAAAATGGGGGACTAGGACCGGGTATCGCTAGGTCTCACCCGGACGGTACGGTAGCGTGCGTACACAGTAGTCTCAATCTACATACTCAGTAGGTGTGCAAGCGGTCGCTTGGATGTTTTCGAGGAGAGGAGATGAGAGATCCCAGGGGTTCTAAGCCAGAGACAAGAAGATAGAGAAAAAAGAAAGTACATCTGCACACTATGTTATTGCGCGCACTATTAGCTACATATGTACAATCCCCTGCAGCAAGACCAAGACATACATACTGTGCCTCATCGGACTCTGCCTGCACTAATGATGTATGCAGACGGGAGAGGGCAGATGTCCAAAGATTGAGGGGTCCCTTGCCCCAGCCATTAGGAAAAATTCCCATGGGTCCCATACCATACATCCCACATCACCTTAGCTAATAACGCGATGTAGGTAGATCTCTAATTCAACATCGCGAAACAGTTTGCGACCAACAACGCTGTACACTCGGTCTTTTTTCTAGGTCACTTTATATGTAATGAGCTTTAGGATTGCTAATTTGAAACCGTAAACTTTTCGTCCCATTACGGTCTTCCACCTTGTAGAGGTTGACAACATGGAGGGTAAGTGTGAATTTGTATGTGATGACACCTTTGTGGCAACAGTTGTAAGTGTTGGGCATGAAAGACGTAATGAATGCCTTTGGAGCTATCTACTACCCGTTTAGGAAGGATGGGGGATAATGTCTCGAAGAAAAGAAAGGACGGGAGCTCAATTAAGAGGCACTAGCAACTCGTCCTGCCTACCTTTCAGCAACCTCCGGGGTCATTTTTCGGTCTAGCATTGAACACCCAATTCAGCTCCTCACACTACTGGCCGCTATCGCTGTTCGCCAGTCATCTTGAGGAGGTGTGCTATATTTGCAGTCAGTAACCTGTCGAGATACAGTCATAATTACCTATCCAACTCCACAAACTATACATCACAGCATCTTAGAGAGATGATGCGGATGCCTACCCATAAAAGTCCTCGGATCTGAACGAATACTACAACGAGGAAACCTTCTGCGTGTATCATACTAGTGTAGTACTCACTGGTGTGCGGGTTCCAGTTCGGCACTTGTGGATTGATGTATCACAATTATTGATGTGGAGGCTCTCCCTTCTCCTCTTTCGCGCCCAGCATCAAGATGAGAGAGTCCCTACTTGCCCACCTATTTGTCACAGTCTCACCTTATCAGCATATCTAGTCAGTACAGGATCCTCCGAGATGTGTGATAGAGTAGCTACGTCAAACACCTTGTTTGTCTCGTCTCGACCTCTCTCAGAGACACATGGGCACGACGTGAGCCGCACAAAGACAGTGCCATCCTACCGGCTCTAGCCTTTTCCCACGTTTTCGTGATTTCCGACGTATCATTTTCGCGCAACATCTCCCCCGCATCACCCGTTGATCGCCGACTATCAAAGCGTATGCCTTCCATGGCGGAACGCGGAATGACATTGGGTGAGTTGTGTTCTCGTGAGCTAATCAAGATCCTACGTTACTTAGGGGTCGCCGTCCCGCTGTCGGGAATGTCTCTAGCCTGACGAACGGTAGCCTAGCTGCTAAGCTTGGAGAGCAAATGCATTGCATGGCGCTCCCTGCGTATGACTACATGACATACAAGTCGCAATATGCATGAAGTGTCCCGACGACCACGGTCGACGAATCCTTTCCGCCAGTTTGACCGGGAGTTGATCTAGACGGCCCGTCTCTACTACGCAAGTAGACTCCTCGAAATCCGTTAATAACGGGTGAGATCCAGCACTTATACGACCCAAACAGGCGAATAGAAAATGGTTCAGAACACTAGCAGGTTGTGCGGTTAGCTTATGATCTTAACAAAACCAGGTGGAGAGACGCCAGCGTCATAAATAGCATAGTCTCTCGGGCCTAGAGACGACTTGACCGGTATATGATCTGCCTATATCTGTGCATTCTTGTGTAACAAACTCACAAATACTTCGGAGAAGTACATTCTGCATGAAAGTAGTATACCTATTCGTTCTAGTCGATGTATTAAGTAATGAGAGTTATTACACATTGTAGGTATCACGTCAACACCCTAGGCAGATAGACTAGAAGTAGCACATGAACCACGTGCTAAAGACACCACACAAATCCATCTCACCGAGGAGAAGTTGGGAAGAAGTAAGCCATAACACCAGTTCCAAGCCTATAAGGGGGGTGACGGTTTGATGGCTGAGGGGTGGCGTGCGGTTCAAGCCGGACTACCTAGATGGCTTAAATGTACCTACGGTGACAGTTCTGTCCCATGCAGTGTACATACTTGGACACCACCCGCCTAAATTAAAAAGTAACTTAAGTGAGTGGACAGGCACTCTGTAAAACTCTTGGGTATATCTATTGTAGTACGTTCCTTCCCGCGCTGGTACTTCTAATTTGGGTAGGTCGAGATCTGAAGTCGCGTGATGTCACACTATTGTGAAGAAACCAACGGGTAGTCTAATACTGCCATTCCTCTCTCGGCTTACCCTACAGAAACTGTTAATTCTATTAATTAGTTTGCCTCACGGGCCACGGGCAGAACCGCGGGCTAGTTGTAACCCATAGGGCCGAAGCTATTATGCGTACGTTAAGAGGATCAACCACGCTATATGCTTAAGGTACTTTCAAGTATCAACATGATCTTTGATCCCAGGAGGAATAATTGATTGTGGAGCAGAGTACTTCGGTCCCATCGCCGTGATGCAATCCTATTATACCTGTACGTAGTTGCCGATAGTACTAGTCGGGCTGAAAACCCCACCGTCCGCTTGAGCTCATGATGGTCATCTGCCTTGCTATTGGTTGTATGCAGCATGTGTATGGTGCATTCGAGCTCTGCTAATCCATTCGATTGTGTGTTCTGATAGGTGAAGGACTGTATACAAAACAAACTGAGGGATCTTACTAACGGGTTAAAACATCATATAATAAACCAGGTAGAACGGAAGCACATTCCTAATATAGCTACCTTAGAGAGCTCTGGCTGCGCAGTGGCTAACTCTAAAGTCTGACAGCTTGAGATTTCTAATCCATATGCATCTTCCACCGCATTGAGCAATACATCATGGGTTAACGAAAGTCCCAAATACAAGGTGGGAGTCATGTTTCCATGTTCACAAACCCAATGACGTGAAGCTTATTTAAACAAATGAAAGACCTACATTAACTCTTTATTTACAATTAAGGAGACGAGGAAAAGCGGCGGCCACTACATACTGTGACTTTATTTAGCGCGTAGTATCCCTATTGCTCTTAGTTTTGAGAAACACTAAAGTTTTCAGCACATCAGAAGTTTCGATTGATTGCATATTCTGAATTAATGGTTATGATAATGAACTCTATGTTACATATAGTCTATTGAGTTGTCGAGAAAGACTTTGCTACCTATATTAGAAATGTAGAGTGGGACTTACCAGAACATTCTCTGGTCTTGGTGTAACAACTCATATCACTGTGGGTATTCGTGTGCAGAACAATTCCCTTCCCGGAACGGAGGGTATGGCATGCAGGATACGATACTGTGCATTCAATCAAATCCGATATGCCATATAGATATAAACCGATAATATAAAAGGGGCTAGGGTTTTGGGCTTAGGATTGGGTTGGGTTACAATGGTCTTCTATGGTTGGCTAGGTCTTTGAAGGTCCAATTGGATCGCTTCCGGCCTGCAGGAGAACTAAATTCTATATATAATTGCCTTCGGGGTTCCTAACCTCCCAAGGCCCGCCAATATGTCTCGTATAAGCCAGAGCCGAATAGCTTCAATTACAATAGCCCTGAGACATGCGTAGTCCGAAGGCGTAATATTCGGTGTGCGGCAGGATTCCGCATACGAAACGGCGTACAGCGCGTATAACAGATAATTCAGAGTCAATGAGCGCCGTGGCTGATAAATCAGCTGGCCGACCAGAGAACAAGGTAGTTTCTCTACCAGACACAACAGTACTACTCAAGTAACTCGGTATGTGTATAATATACCAAGTCCCCTTACCTGTAAGAACGCAATTCCCGCTATAACCGCTTGGTTCACCCAATTCTCAACAGATGGCATTAGCTATTAAGACGTTGCCCATATAGCAATGGGTTACTAAGTGGTGGCAGGTGAGTGCTTCTCTCTCAGCCCGAGACGTATACACAATAGCTAAACATATTCATGCATTGTATATAGACATGATTACAAAAAAGGAACTTCTATTGACTCTTATCTTACAGCATGATGTTTCCTACCGGGGGAGTTATTTAATGAGCACTGAGCATTCTTAATCATTTTAAGGCCGGTATAATGCGATGTGGACAGCCTGCCATTGGCAGAAAATAACCAGGGTCGAAGCCATAATTATCGTCTGTTATCACAACTGTGAGTTTGGTACGCCATCTTCGGGTACCGAACAAACATGAGAGTGAGGTCTATTGTTAGTAGCTAAATGACTCGAGCCCTTGCACCTTCATCCTCGATGGCAATATCCAGATGTCTCACTGACCATATGCCTCGAAGTGTGCTGCATACATCCTTACCATGAAATCGGCCAGGGAGAGCACAAGATGCGCTTGCTACAGAAAGAACCCCCGAGGTTAAAGAGAGAAATTCACATACGTTTCAAGCTATTCATCCCAGGGAATAGGAAGTTCATTATAGGGTAAGCGATATCGCGCACTGTAGTTCCCACGACCATACGTGTCATTAATATAGGTCAAGAATCCCGTAATGGCAGGTTTATACCCTCTAACCGGCTATATTGGACCTGGAAGATGGCTCGAATGTTGAGGAAGACTATTATAAAAATGATACGCATAATCGAGCGAAGTATGTCCAGGGTGAAACAGGAGCATGTAAACATCTCGGAACGATCGGAGCAGGACTACTTGTTACGCTGCTGTATACTTATCGAAAGCTGTGCTGGCTGGAAAGAATCGGTAGCCCCTGCCAATACCCCGAATTTCGGAGCATATGGATCTGAATGATTAATTTGATTAACATCTGACAGCTCAACTAAGATGTTTGGGAGAAACTCCCACCTTGAGCGGTATATGGATTGTCTAGCGGATCTATTACGGACGGGAAAAAGCAAATGCCGAGGGGAATAATATTTGCGTCTAATATCGGGCGTTGTTAGAAACACCTCAAGAAAGAAATTCGGAGAGTCCTCTCCTCAACGTTGTGTTGCGCAGGCCAGGGATGGCCTCAACTACCCTGGCCAGCAGCCGGGAAAACTTACCTGCCTAGTTGTGACAGAAAGCGCTGTCATTGCAAGCATGTATGCAAGACGTTATTAGCGAAGGAGGCAAACGTACGACCAATTATCGGCTGAGTCAGGTCAACATACGACACCTGCCTTGCATAGATATTCATAGACGTCTGATTCAAATGTCCATCTCATTCGATGCAGGAGAACGTTCTTGTATGCATGGTCAATCAGATGTGATTTATTTCTTAAGGGTGTAAGAAAATACAAAGCCTAGAAAGAGGGTGTGGGGAGTGTCACTTGCTTGTACATTCAGAGTATCTAGATGCGCGGTTATTAAGAGCTTTCAATTTCAGGTATGCAACTTATAATGGTCATTAAGCATGTGTTTTCTCCTTTAACCTAAATTCCGTAAGAGGACTCGCTAATCACAAGGGCCATGGCGGATAGAAAGAGGTTAGGAGCTTTCGACAGGATGAAGACATTCTTTGATATACCAAGCCCCGGTAGGGTAGCATGTGTTGATGTGAGGATTAGATCAAAGACCAGGTTTGAGCTAAACCCAACTTCTCCCCTGTATCATATGCATGCCCCTAATGTACCTAGATAATAACCCTCCCAGTGTTGAGCAAGACCACCATCCACTAATTATCCTCTCATCTATAACGCTCGAGCGTCGAATGCGAAATACAGAGTTAATGCTCTCATATTACCCCGTATTTACGCCATGAATCATCATTTATCACAGGACCGGCCATGGATTGCGACATGTCGCACTCGACGAAAGCTGAATGGTGTTACGAATTAGCCGCCGGTAAAATGTGTCCTCCCTTAATCTGTTCTTCCCCGGACCATCGTGCCCTTGCCAAGTGCCGGCAAAATTCAGCCTCAATTAAGATGAGCGGTTATAGGACACCACACCGAGGCTAGACGCCCTTGTACGCTCTCTTGGGTCCAGCTTAATGGCACGCGGGGATCGACTAATCTACCTATACAGCAGCATAAAAGCACTCTGAGAAGGCTTAGCTGGACACCTCGTCCTTCAACACACACTCCACTGATCAACAAAGAGGCATAAAGATCATCGTGACTCAGCATGCTTGGTTCAACCTTCCTCGTTACTCTGGCGGCTGCCGCCAGCGCTCTTGCGTCCCCCCTGGACCTTGTCACGCGTACATCGCCCGGCACGGGCACGAACAACGGGGTATGAGATCACTAGAAACTCTTCGCCTCATAGTATCTCTACACTGCAGTTATGGACTCGACTAACGTTTTGAGGGTGGTCGTTGGATATAGTTCTTCTACTCGTTCTGGACCGACGGGCGCGGCTCAGTGAACTACAACAACGGCGCTGGGGGTTCGTACGACGTGACCTGGTCCAATGTTGGCAACTTTGTCGCCGGAAAGGGATGGAACCCGGGGGCGTCGCGAGTCATCTCTTATAACGGTACCTGGAACGGAGCCAACGTCAACAGCTACCTCTCTATCTACGGGTGGACAAAAAGCCCGCTGATTGAGTACTACGTCGTCGAGTCGTACGGCTCGTACAACCCGTCCTCGGGCGCCACCAGGCGCGGCACCATCCAGTCTGACGGCGGCACCTACGACATCTACCAGACGCAGCGCGTCAACCAGCCTTCTATCGAGGGAACGGTGAGTAATGGAATATATGCCCCTGTTCTTTGTAGTAGAAGACACTTAAACTGACTCGTTGCGTACGTTGCAATCATAGTCTACGTTCTACCAGTTCTGGTCCGTCCGCCAGCAGAAGCGGGTCGGTGGGACAGTCACCATGCAGAACCATTTCAACGCCTGGACGAATGCTGGCCTCAAGCTCGGCACTCACAATTACCAGATCGTCGCCACCGAGGGATACCAAAGTAGTGGCTCGGCCAGGATCGAGGTCTTCCAGTCTTGAGATATTGCCTACTCTCCAAAGGGCTGGGATGAAGAACGCTGGACAAGGAGTTTGCATGATTCTGAGGTATTTGCTTATGCTGAAGATGAGATGGGAATTCGCACTCATTCGTTGCTTGTGGGGGATATAAAGATGTTGTACATAGCGTAAGAGAAGCCACCTGCCAAATGACGAGTATTTGTGATCTACATCGTGATTGAGGGTATTTATAATCGGAAGTGCATGAGCTCTTCATATAGGAGATACTTACTCCCTGGGCAGCTGAGGAGTCAATGTTGATCCAAGCATCGTTAACCGCCAATTTTCCACACTATTAGCTAGTATGACGAGGTACCAGACAGAATTGGGTTCTTGACAATACATTTCACACGATTATGGTAAGAGAATGTTGAAGAATTTGTGATATCGTGACTATTTTGGTTCCGTCATACCGTCGTAGTGGAAGCGATACCAATCGCTCACTATGCTACATTGAGAATTATTTAGAGAGTGGAAAAACTACACTGGGAGAGCAAGCTCCTCTTCATTATACATACATGTGCGTCAAGGCACCAGCCCCGTCGCTTCCTTTTGTTTTATTGTCATGAATTCATCTAAGCCGCGACAAAGTCCTTGACGTTCTTCAACCAGGTCTGGTATTCCCGCTGCTCTTTCACGTCCATGTAGTCGGGTACGAAGAGGGCCATGGCCGTTGAGATGCCACGCTCTTCGAGGTAACGCTCCATCAAGAGCTGCAGGTCCTCATCAAGGCTGCCGAAGGGTGGGCCGGGGTAGACGTCTTCAGCACCGTGAACGGCCTCGGGTGACGAGCTGTGGGCCATCTTAGGGTCCTTGTAGTAGTAGAAGTTCTCGACGAGGATAGTTCCATCCTGAGCGACGGCCTCAATGTTCAAGGCACCCTTGTTGGGCTTCTCAACGACGATGTTCAAACGGCAGGGAACCGGGGCCTGGGTGCTTTCGTCATCAAGACCCTCTTCCGCCTCGGTCTCAGAAAGTTGTTTGCCCTCGGGGGTATCCAGCTCCTCGTCGCTAAGGGCGGTGTCCTCATTGTACATATCGGGCTCGTAGTTGGTAAGATCTGAAATGGAGAAAGACACGGTGATGCTGGGAAAGGTACGTTAGACAAGATTTGACCTGGTTGGGTCTACGTAATGGGTGCTACTCACGTTTCATCGCCGAGCTTGCGCACGAGATAGACATCTTCCTGACCGGGAGTGTCCTTGACTTCGTAGGGGCTGTTCTCCATGAAGTCTTTGATGCTGGCGGGGAGCTGCTCGTTCTGCTTCATCTCATTCTCAAATTGTACTTCACTCTCGAGCTTGGCTAGCAGTTCCTGGTCGACCTCGTTTGCGGGAGCTTGTCTTAGTGCTGTCGACGAGAAGGCAGCAGAAAGCTGTGGTGTGCGCAGAGGCGCCCATGATGTCCTCAATGCTGAGCTTCGCTGGGTGATTCTAGTTTGTCGAATGACGGTTGAGCTCATCCGGCTCAACGTACGAGGCGCCGAGCGCGCAGCAACTCTGAAGGACATCATTTTTGTTTGGGGAGATGTGGAGGGGAGGAGGAACTGATGGCGGTCAATGAATCAAAGGACGTGTGAAATGTCTTGCGTTGTAAAGTAGTGAAGCTTGGAGAAGCATCAAGTATGGGCTGGAATTTTATTTGACGTCGCAATGAGAATTTCCTCTCGTACTGGCCAATGGCCAGCTAGCATTTGCTGCTACGGAAGCTTAGCGGGGATAGCTTGATAAATACATATATCTTCTTATCCGATTTTTGCCTCGGAGGGGCATCCCGTCTGAAGCTATGATGCTTAAATACATAACATTTGATACCTACCTAGGTATTGAGGTAACTAAGTCGGTTGCATTTTCGGTAGGAAGAAACTTAGGATTCCTGTCCAATATCTAACTATTCAGACAAGAGGAACATAACGGAAGCTTGCCTGGCAACATGACTCTTACTTATTGATTTCAGCCCTGATGACGTATGATGTGACTATCAACAAATCGGCAATAATGCAGTGTTGTTGTGGTGCGCAACTTCACGTGGGTGGTTGGCACCAGGCATTGCCAACCAGCATCTCTCGCTCCAGACATAAACTTGTCGGAGATTGCTTACATCGCATCAGCCGTCGACGCGATCGCAACGTCTTCCACCTTTGGTATGGTCAATTCGCCGCTCTATTTGGCTAGAGTTCTTAGAAATTACGCCCTGCTTTTTTTTTTATGCAGGAGGTATCTATTCCGTAGGTACCAACCTGTCGAGCCCACAGCTTCTGCCCACAGGTTGTATGTATGTATGCAGATCATGGACCCGTTTTATGTAGGTGCCTACATGATGAGTACATAGGTTAGGTAGACATCCGCACTCAAGATAATTTGTAAAGACCTACCTACCCACGTGCTGTAGATTCCCGGCTAGGTTTCAAATAGAAGATTGGGAGATCACGTCATGAATGATGTAGGCAAGTATCAGACTACTAGAAAAATAGTAGAACACGCTTGTTTAATCCGTCCTCTTGTCGACTGATAGGTTGGCACAAGAGGAATTCTGTCTCATGACCTTGAGAGACATGAGGAGGCAAGATTAAGGAAGGTTATAATTCTAACTCTCCGTGTGTCATTGGCCAGACGGCCGAGGAAGAAAATGGCGCCTTTGTTACATTTTCCCTGCTGTATCCACGATTCTTCCCCTCACATAAAATTGCTCTTCAAGAAATCGATTTCATACCATCGTTAGCATCGTGTGCCATCCGAGTATCCGTTTGGCCCATAAATCGTCATCTCTGTCTGTCATGGCTTGTCGTAATGCAATATCCCTGCTCATCCATCTTGCCTAGAGCTTGATAGCTCTTCATCAACTGTATCACGCCTAATTGATTCGTCGAAAATCGAAGCATATCGGGTAATCATCCATGTCATGCCATCCCCAGCGAAGGCCTATATACGACCCAGCTGACTTGATGCCTGCAATTGCAACATTGGTAGAGTGATTTGTTGAATTTGTTTCTGTTTTTTATCGCTCTCCCACACGAGCCGAAGATGCTTTTCTTGGTTGCTGAGCATGGCTTTTCTGAAATGAGGATAGTCTCTTGCTCGGTGCACAAGCAGCACGTTCTCAGATGCGTAATGTAGCTGCACATGCCTTAAGTTGTGTTAGAATAAGGCCCGAACAGATGGAAACTGAAGGAAAACATACCGCTGAACTGTCTGGCGTATTGTGTTGGCTGCGAAAAGATGTCGACGGGAGTCCTGACAGGAGGGATGACAACACATGATGAACACGGAGTGTTCTGAAGGGCTCGGACCGTAACACATATCTATGATATATATTTATACTCCAAAGATCATACTATCTGCTTTGCGTTTAAATGGAGCTTGCGTAGCGTTCCTTTGCCACGCACTCATGATTCTACTGCGAGAGATGCGTCGCGACACCCAGGGAGCCAATAGGGGGTGCAACAACATACATATTGGTCGCTTCGTTGAATAAACCGGGACCAGGATGCGGTGTATGCCCAGCCACGGCAGTAGTCATTATCAAATAGAAAATGTTGGCACATGAGGGTACAGAGTTCGTCGGATACTTGACATAGGCGTGCACCTCTGAAATGAGATTCTATCAGTCAAGCAAAGGGTGATTCAGAGTCACAGGTATTAAGATATAGACACCAAGGTTTGATTGGAAGGTATATTGAGACTGCCACCTCTGTTACTCGGGTCGGCGTTTGGGTCGGGAGCCGTGGGAGCCGACGTTTGAGACCCGGAAGAGGTAGATGCATCTCAACGCTTGGTCGTCGCTCGCCTTTTCCTTGGCCGAAGCTAATAGATACTATACTATCTTGTGTATAGTTGTCTGAGGGATAATATGACAATGGTGCAGCAAATTTTTATCAGTCAGTGATATCCTGTTTCTTGTGATGAGCATCAGATGGCAAAGTTGACCGGATCGGCGAGAGTCTCGGACAACTACTCCAACTGCAGTCCCATCCGCCTAGGCGAATCAGCGTGGAGAATGCCAAGGTTAGGCACAGTAATGAAACTACATGGCTTGAGAAGATAAGACACATCAAGTCGGATACCTTAGTAGCCCGAGCGCATTCGCAGAGGCGTGGCTCGCGTGAAACAAGCTGTAGCTGATATATGTATGCCGCGACAGGTCCCGGAAGTTTGCGGTTGCGGGTCTGAGCAATTGAAGACCGGGCAAGCCCTGCAAAGGCGGTTGCCTGCACTGATGGACGACATGCTTGCAGATACCACTACTATTAGCAAGATTAGCCGAACTTGGCACAAGTCCAGCTGCAGAGCGAGGGCCTTTTATGTCGAACTGCGGGGTAAATTTGTTTTCAATCGTTCGATGGCTTTAATGGTCACCTTTGGGCGGAAAGCCAGCGGGTTTGGCAGTCCCATCAGATTGTATTCTCGTCCATTTAAATGTTGTCAGGTATGACCAGGAACCCTCCCATTTTTGCACAATGGTGGCGTTCTCTTGTGTGTCGAGAACCGGCAGAACTAGAGGGCTTGTTAGCAATATTATTGGCTAGTAGGCACAGCGATACTGACGAAAGCCGTTTTGGTACTCTTTCTGTAATTGAGCAATCTTGACCTTCAAGAGGTCTTCTCTGGCTTTGGCAGGCTGGCCTGGCCGGCGTGCCTTTTTCACTTCGGCAAGCTCCTCATCATATTGATGGATGTACCTATCCCCAACGTGAGCGGAAGCCCCAACGACTTCCGAAAAATGGAGCACATACGTCTTGATGAGTTCATGAATAACATCAGTGCCGAGTGGTTGCCCACCGTTTTGGCTCAGGGCTTCCTGAAAGAAGGCAACCCGTTCGACTACGAGTTCGAAAATTAGCTGAGTGGCTTGTGTCTCCTTTTTGTTTGTACGACTGTTCTTACTGTACGGTTGATCCTTCTTCCTCCTCGCGGCAGCAATCTTCTCTAATTTCTCGTCTCTCACCTGCGCCCTGTGAAGTCTTTTGGAATCACGGGAATACTGGTGGAGTGATTCAATAGCACCCTTTTTCTTTGCAATGGCTTTGCGCGTGCGTTCCAGAGTTTTTGGCATTGCGAGGGATATATGATGGGAACCGTCCTATATCGGAGGAAGACTACAGAAAGAACGAAACACGTTGATACTGCCGCTTTGCTAGAGCCAGAATTTGTGTCTATTTTGTAGTACTTGGTTCTGAGCAGATATGCTTGGTGGGGTGAAAATTGTAACAAGGTGCCATCGAACTTTGAATGTTCGAGATCATATTATGGCATATATATGTATAAGATGTATAAGTATGCATCTAAAAAAAATATCACATTACCCTGCGTGATTTTACCCATTTATGGCAGTACCCATTTAGGGTGGGGCTTCCCGCGACCCCACGGTGGAAACACCGGGGCAACCTTGACAAGTCGCGCTTTCACGACGCGCTGTCTTATCGATTGCACGGCCAGCCTCACCACTCTGTGCTTCCCTTTCCTTATACAGCTTCCCTTCCTCCCTGGCTTTTTATCAACAACGATGTGATTGAAGTCCGTGACTTTTCCCCTGTTCTCAAATTGTTGCGTCTCTGCTTGTTTATCGTAATTATATCCCTCATACTCGGCATTGTCGTCCTTGCGTCTGATTTACTACGTTCTCAAGAGTTCTCGTGTATCTTCGGTGTGAATCTTGGCATGTTTACTTGAGCCACTGCCCGCACCGCTGCTTCATCGCATTCTGCTGCGTCGCGCTTCTTGAAACCCTGCTACTTCTGAGCCCTCATACCTACAATAGCTGTGTCAGATTTTCAATTCAAACTATTTGGTTGCTTGCTGGACGGGTAATTGACCAGTTGGCTGATGGCACTAAGCTGAATACCGGGGTACTGGGACTGCTGTGCCGCTTGTCACATTAACACCCTTTTCAAGAGATGGGTATCCAAGGTAGGCCACTGTCAAGCCTTCAGAATGTCTCGACATACTAACTCAATCAGGGTTATTGCCCTTACTAAAGTCGATACACCGACCTACCGAACTGAAAAAGTTCGATGGCGAAACTTTTGGGGTTGACGCCTATGGCTGGTTGCATCGGGGGGCTATATCATGTGCTATTGAGCTTGCACAAGGCAAGCCAACCAGGAAGTAAGTCGCCAAATCAACTCGATTTTCATCTGCAGAACCCCTCTCTTACGCCACGTGACAGATATGTCGACTTTGCTATGAACCGTGTTCGGATGGTGAAGCACTTTGGTGTGACCCCTTACCTCGTTTTTGATGGTGACTTCCTACCTAGTAAAGCTGCTACGGAGGCGTCACGCTCGAAACGAAGAGAAGAAGGTAGAAAACTAGGCCTGGAGTTGTTAAAGGCCGGGAAACCTTCGCAAGCCCACCAGGAATTACAAAAGGCTATCGATGTTACTCCTGAAATGGCTCGCCATCTTATCGAAGCGCTGAAAAAGGCGAACATACCTTATGTCGTAGCACCATATGAAGCTGATGCCCAGCTCGTTTACCTAGAGCGTCAAGGCATTACCAGTGGCATTATCTCGGAGGATTCGGATTTGCTCGTTTTTGGTGCTAAACGGCTCATTACAAAGCTGGACAAGTATGGACAATGTGTTGAAGTGAATCGGCGAGATTTCAACGCCTGTCGCGAGGTTTCCTTTGTTGGCTGGGATGACAAGCTTTTCAGGCAAATGGCGATTTTGAGCGGATGCGACTACCTCGATAGCATCCCGGGTTTAGGATTGAAGACGGCACATCGATTGCTTCGGAAGCACAAAACAGTTGAACGCATAATACGGACGCTTCGGTTTGAGGGCAAACATCGTATTCCGGCCGACTACCTGACGCTGTTCCACCAGGCGGAGCAAACGTTTCTGTACCAGTGGGCATTCTGCCCAACATCTCGGGAACTTGTCAACCTTTCTACTCTCCCATCTGATGTCGGGCTGGATCAGCTACCTTTCATCGGATCAGTTGTAGAACCTCAGCTTGCTCAACGGATTGCTAGCGGGGATGTTAATCCTATCACAAAACAGGAGATTATCATTTCTACACCCCCATCCCCAAGAAAGCGTACCGCATCGGCCGCCCACCGCAGCGGCACCGTGCCGTTACAGAGCCCTCGTGAGACGCCTAAGAAACCAATCGATTCATATTTCAAACAGCATCGCCGCATAGCCCTTGCAGAGATGGACCCCAATTGTTTCCATGTGAATCCCGAGAGGATGACTAGTGAAGGCACCCAGCCGATTGTCTTCCCACTTCCGAGACCATATATCGACGGTGCTGAATCAACAGCAGCTAACCGGCCCCGAACATATATAGACAGGGGCGGGCGTTCCCCGCGCGCACTGCGTCGACGAACGGAACCCGTATCCAATCTGCTCGCTAGCGATGGCCGTTCTTTGATGTCAAGCTCGCGTCGAAATAGTACTGGCCCTGGAGCAAGTATTTCCCAACCCTCGGGAAACGCCGCGACCGGGATCAATCCTCGGCCACCTAAGAAAGCGCGCCTCTGTGACGATACGGAATCGAGAACAATTGCTGGGGAGGAAACGAGCAAGTTCTTTCCGCCGAGTGGATCAAGAGCCCATAAGGTGACGAAGGGGCAGGGTTATTTGATGTCGGATGATTCAATAGAAGAAGCGTTGAAAGAGCTACCAGACTTCGACGGATGGCCCAAGGGGCCTGATCGTCGCAAGAGGATTGCGGTATTCCAAGGCCTATCAGAGAATCCTGAAGTGAAATCGAAAGCCGAATCAACCGGGGCGTCGGACCCGGACCATGAGCAACTAGAGACCATCATACCTGATACGCCTCCTAAATCCAACTTGAACCGCTTTAATTACACACCTGGCGCTATCCCTTGCGAGTCGAAGCCAAGCAGGTTGCCACGAAGACAAAATTCAATATCATCTACAAGGAGCTCGTTACTTTCTCTAACACCTCTGTCCACCTTTTCTAGCCAGCAATCTACTGCTACGACCCCGGCAACACCACGGCTTACGCCACTACAACAGCTTGAAAGGAGAGCTGTCGGCAAAGGCAAAGAATCGCCCTCATCCAAATTTGCAGTAACCCGAGCACCAAAACGCTCTAGCCTTGGCCGAGTGAGCCTGGACTCGATTCCAGTCAACCCAGCATTTGTACCACTACCGCCTGTAGACTTCGCCGAGGTGGAAGCCTTGAATGTCGCTCTTGGCAGTGAGGATCTTTTGGTACCCGACAGCGAGACGGAAGAGTTGGAAGCAGCACCTGAAATGGAAAACAGAGACCCGATGGGGAAGAAGACGCATTGTAGGAGAATGGGTTTGTCACGGTATATGTTTCAAGCTGAGAAGTGAGATTCGGTGAGGGCACTTCTCATATGAATGTAGGTGGTGCAAGTATATGTTTTGTATTGAATTCGGGCATGCATAGCGTGGGCGTTGTAGTGGGTCTTTGTCAATTTTATAGTATCCCTTTAACTGCTGTTTCGTCGTCAATTTGCCAAGCATTGGGATATTGTAGGCTTATAACCAATAAATGCTAATAAAGAGGCTGGTACTTTAGTTCCCACCACAATCTGCTGACGCAGGAAGTCTCTGCACTAACTAGGCTA
>NPFG01000177.1:0-73898 GCA_002288965.1 Xylaria sp. MSU_SB201401 | reverse complement strand
TCTACTATTTTTATAATAAAAATTATTAAATAGATAAAGTTTTATTTAAAAAATACACAGTAAACAAATTTATTAGTAAAATACATAGAAAAATGTTAGTGATAAATTAAAGTCTTAATTACATTTTTTTAAGCTTTTTAATTAATTTAAAAATTAAAAAAATCTTTATAAGTTATATTATATATTTTAGACTCTTTTATATTAAATATTATATAAATATATTTATTAGCTATTTTTAGTAATTTTTCCCGCTTTTATTTTAAAAATATAATATAATAGGTTTTTAATTATACTTTATTAAATAATACTATATATATAAATATATATAATTTTATTTATTTTTTATTAAATTATATAATAAATTCTCTTTATAATACTAATTAGTTACTATTTTTAGCTATTTTACCCGTGTTTATATAGGGGTTTAACTATATTAGGCTAAGTGGCCCGTGAGGGTGTGGCCCGTAGCCCCTGCATTTAACTTATACACATTAGACACCAGATGGCGCCTAAGAGCTAGAGTAAGAGCTAGAAGAGATCATAGAGGAATCATAGACGAAGTCATAGAAGAAGTTATAGTATTGTTATCTGTAGGATATAGCCAGCCTGCGTACGCAGCCCATATAGCTAGTCAGCCCTCCGGGCCGACCACCTTACCAACTTACCTTTCAACAAGCCAGTCTACTTCCACTCAACTACGCTATCGTCGTTCTTACGCCTGGTGGTTTGCGTAACACAACCTTAGATGCCTAGCTCTAACAAAACTCTACATCAATGGCGTGCATTAGCTTTATTCCTCCATCACCTCTTGCCAGAATTGTAACGTATCATGGATGGCTGATATATTTCACAGGTATGAAAGACCTTTCCTCTTATGGTTCGACGACTGGTTGTAGACACGCGCTCGTCAGAGGCGGACGCCGTTGATTCGTTGTGATCTGCGACGACGACCATCATTGCATCTCTCGATGAAGAAACTAAGTACCTAGCCTTGAAACTATGAGACAGTAACTTCACGAATTTCTACCCATGCGGAACAGAGACTCAGCGTATGAACTTTAGACATCAACCTGATTCTCTAAATATATTTATTTAATTTACATCGCTTCTTAATCTCGCGCGAGCGGGGTAATGTGTTTAAGAATCACAATATTACCCCTTTGCGCATGTAGTCGGCATCGTCGCGGATACACCGTGGCTAATTGTTAATTACCAGTGAAGAGCCTGATGTTGCACCACATGTTCTCAGTCACCAACACTCATTAGAAGAGAAGGCAGCTACGGCGCTTATAAATGCAAAAATCAAGGCGAAATCTGCGACAACAATCATTTACTGAGTACCTATAGGGTACCTGCCTTATCGTCCTAGTTCGCTTAAAACCTCCCATATCATGTTGTTCCCAATCGGCAAGTATCAAGGTTTGTTTTCGCGAGATAAAGGCAGAAAACACCCAGGGAGGTATGAGGAATATAAGTTGACGCTCGATGTATCGTAAGACAATAAATATTATTTGCTTTTGTATTGGTATCATGCGTCCATCGTCAATTCCTCCAAGTGTATAATTATAATACAGAGCGAGCGCCCAAGCTGCGTAGTGAAGAGTGTGTCCTAAGTATCTCACTAGTCTCTCAATAGGACTTAAGTATGCTTGCTCGTTTCAAAACACATGTACTGGCTTCATGTCCGTTTCTCTTTACTTCTTAAGCCTCTTCGAGCTTTTATCACTACCTCCACTCAGGACACTGGCGCTCCTCTTATGTCCGCCACTACTCTGCGGTCTCAAGTTCTTGTCCTCACCATTCTCCGTGGCCTGATCAGATTTCTCAGGTCCATCGCCATTAGCGAGTTCATTTTCCGCCGTCCTGTCAACAGCCTCCTCTGTGATTGGCTTTGAGGCAGAATCTTCTTCATTACCGTTTGGCTTATCTGCAGATGACGAACCCGTCTTGTCTCCATTAGCCGTGTTGTTATTCTCGCTCGGTTTCGTGGAGGCCGACTCAGAAGACCCTTCCAAGTTGGTATTAATAAGTCCCGAGCTTGATGCTGCTATGCTGGTAGATTTCTTGCGATCCGCACTCTTAGCTTGTTCCACTCGTATTTCCGCATCAATTTTGTCGCTGAGCTTCCTTATCTCCAAAAGAATGCCAATGGAATTGAGAAGTTTCTCCATCCCCTCAACGACGCTTCGGGTCGGCATGTTGAGCCTACTTGGGATATCAAGTTCGGCAAGTGTGTTGGTGATTCTTTGATGTTGGGCATTGCTTTTTGTCGTGAGGATTTTGTTGATGCGCTCATAGCGGAATGTAGGGCCCGAGGGGAGACGGTCATGGTGAGATACACCATAAATCTTCTCTTCCTGCTCGGTAAGTTTCTTGCGCTCTTGTTGCTGTTGCTGTTGAGAGCCTTTCTTACTGGGCCGCTCCGGTCGTTCGCCTCCACCAATAGAATCGCGATGGCCCCCTATTGAGGCTGCGATACTCTCCCGTCGACTTTCTGTGACAGGTGTCGAGTTGGGGTGTGCTGAGGGCTGCGCTGAGCCTGGCGTGTTGGCACCGTTAGTGTCAAGAATCGGCTTACGCTTCTTAGACCTGTCGGCAGTTGCAAGGTTTTGTAAAAGGGTGGATAGACCGGCACTCGTCTTGAAACTTGTGATGTCTTGTTCTGTGGGTGGAAAGTCGAGCCGACGATACAGATCTTGCCGATCTTGGTTGAGCTTCTGTTGCCTAGCAACAATTCGCCTCACTTCGATAAGCAGCTGTTCTTCCTCCCGGGCCTCATCGGTAGATCGGCTCAACGCATCCTGAGCGAACTTCTTACGTTGCATTTCCGACACCGGGTTGAAATTGGCCATGGTTTCGTGCAAGGAGAACTCGGCTTGAGTCATGTACTGCACTGGCTTCTGGACCGCCATCATCTTTGCTGCAACCTCGTAGTATCTCTTTTTCAGGTCCTCCATAGTACGGGGCTTCGGAGCGGGTATCATAGCTACATTAGAATCTGTACCATCCGCGTCCTTCTCTTGTTTTATATCATCCGGTAACTGTGGTGAATAATCGTACCGGTCCCATATTAACGGCCAACGTAAGTCGAAATCTCTGGCTAGTTCGAAGAGGTAATCTGTCTCATCCTTGGTCCAATCGTCGTTGACGAGGTTTGAGGCGTACTGATCTTCGCTGTATTGGGGAACGTCGACTTGCACATTGAATTTGGCAAAGCCCGAGTCTTCCGTAACGTCGGTTTTTTTTGCCCCTTCGGCGGCACTGTCGGCCGGTGTTTGTCCATCTGATTGAGGCTGTGATGCAGCCCTCGATTGGTCGTCGGTTTCTTTCTTCCAATGCCGCAGCACCAAGGACTGATCGTCGCGCGCCGAATTGCGAAAGGGGCTCAGGTGCCATCGTGCAGCTGGTTTCCTGCTTCCAAACCTCCTCTTTTTGAATATCGCGATTTCAGGCACAATCGCGATCGGATTGTCGCCTCCCAAGCTCTGCACTTCACGTGCTAAACCCTTTAGATTCGGTCGCGCAGGGCCAGTCTTCTGTTTTTTAGTAGGCCGTAGACCGGCGCTGTCAGAAGGGAGATTGAGAACATCGAGAACATCATGAGAGGCCATGATGAAGCTCGGAAGAGATGTAGCGGTAATGAATGCCTGTCGAGATGGAAATGCAGCGATCTGCAAGAGCGACGTATCGCGAAGCGATGCGAGATTTCGAGTTAAATTCAAACCTACGTCAATCCATGGATAGAAACTAAGATAGCTACAGTTCAATTGAATGATTAATAAGGCGAGATTGACGCGGTGATTGATGGAACTCGGGTTATTGGCGGGTTGGGTACTGAATGCTAAAGTAGAGGCAAACTCAATGGAGAATTTCAAGCCTGGCGTGATGGCTTAAGGTGTTGAGCTTGCAGTACGCTGCCTACAATGTCTACTAGTACTGAGGTAAATACAGTGCAGATACAGTAATAGTAACCCATTATACACTGTTTCTCAGTCTTATCGATAGGAATCCAACATCCTTTTGATACATTGTACTCCGTACTGCTCACTGCTGTGGCGGGCCAGTGGCAGTACCTCAGGCACCTAGGCCACTGTGGCTTCTGGCGATAACGATCGATCCCTTACACCTGCCCCTGTAGAGTGAACGTGGCAGCTTGGCGACAAGCGTCGTGAGAGCTTCACTGTCGACGTTGCAATCCTCCGATCTGCCCATCTAATCTATCACGCCCTCCGAACAACCCAAGTTGCAATCTCCGCAAGCGCAAGCCGATATTGAAAGCGCCAATTGAGAAAAAGAAAAAAAAAAGCCGGTGTCAGAGGAGCAAAGACAAAAGATGAGGGCGATATTCCCCCTCCTGTCGCTGAGCACCGCCGCTCAGGCGCTGTACTTTTTCATCGACGGTACGCAACCCAAGTGCTTCTACGAGGAGCTGCCCAAGGACACGCTGGTCGTGGGCCATTACAACCTCGACGAATACGACGAGAACACACGGACGTGGTCGAAACATGACGGGCTCAGCGTATACATATCCGTCGATGTAGGTCCCCTTTCTTTCCTGCATTGCCGCCCCTTTATTCTATCCAGCTACAATACGCACAACACCCTACTTAGGCAATCCAATTCCCTAAGTCTCCATATGCGACCATCTCAAAAGATAGATAGAGAGAAACATAGAAACTAACCCGCTGTAATTAACAGGAGGTATTCGACAACGACCACAGGGTGGTATCCCAGCGCGGCTCCTCGTCAGGCCGCTTCACCTTCACAGCGCACGAGGCGGGCGATCACCGCATCTGCTTCACGCCGAGCAGCAACAGCGGGCGCCAGGGCTGGCTGAACGCCGCGAACCCCAACGGCGGCATCAAGCTGACGCTGGACCTGGCCATCGGCCAGTCGAGCGAGATCGAGAGCACCGACAAGACCAAGCTGCAGGACATTTCGCAGCGCGTCAAGGACCTCAACTCGCGCCTGCAGGACATCAGGCGCGAGCAGATCTTCCAGAGAGTAAGTTCCTCTCTACATTTATCTACTAATTGATCTGCCTCCATAGACACTCTCTATCCGCTCTCGATGTGTCTCTTGCCTTCTGTCATTATTTGCTTTCTTCGCTCCCCTACCCCTTTGGCAACTTTCGCTCTATATAATCAACGAATCCATCCCGTAAATACAATTCTTACAGAAATATACTAACGCCACCTTCCAGGAACGAGAGGCCGAATTCAGAGACCAATCCGAATCCACCAACTCCCGCGTGCTGCACTGGATGATCATCCAGCTCGTCGTCCTAGGCATCACATGCGCCTGGCAGCTCTCGCATCTCCGGAACTTCTTCATCAAGCAGAAGCTCACGTAACCTTCCCTCAGAAAAGGACATAACACACACACACACAATTATCATGTAGCACAAGATACAATGGATCATATCACCACCACAACACAATCCTACTCGCCGTGGCCATGTACATGTAACAAATGAACTGCTTTACATTTTCTTTCCTCCTCTGGGTATTCATTCTAAGGTGGATCCAAAGAGAATAGATGTGATTTGATTTGATCAGGGCCGGGAACGTCGAATGAATCTTATCCTTGTCACTTTAGGCAAACCCAGCGAGGACAGGGAGGAAAAGGAAGAGCGCATTCCCAGAAGGGAAGAAAATGATACAGTGCTGTTATGCGTCTTGTGACGGCACTGTTTGTAATGATATATGCATTAGGGTCAGAAGAGAAACAGTATTCAAGTACATGACATGCTTCTAGCTGACCTGGGTTGTTCTGGTCCCAATCACGATTGACAAGGTGAAGGGTAAACCACATCTTGATCAAGTATACAACCATGCTTTAGATTAAATATACACCAGCTAGAACTCACAAAATTGCTATCATACTAAACAAATAACACAAAAGGAAAACCAAAACGAGTAGCATCACAAGGGCTACTTGTCCATGATATATGAAAATTATGTTGGTTATGTCCCATTGTTTGCTTGCTTTTCTATCCTCGTAGGAACCTACGTCTTCTGCACCTTGGTTCGCCAGATCACCTCACACTATAAACCCCCTCCTTCCCCCCAGGCGCGGTGGTCACATCCTATCATGTGTGTGGCCCCAGCTTATTCCACCAAATCTACATTTTCTTCCACTCTTGAAAGACTTCCAACAACAGCAACCACACTCCCCCATCATTGCAATTACAAGCAGTTATGTCAAGGACGCTGCTACACAGAGAAAAAGTAGGATACCGGTTTCCCAATGCTAGCCTTCCCAGAGTTTCACGAACTCCACCGGCGCCGTTGCTGCGAGTCGATGTATTAACAGCCAGGATCTATCTCATCAGAGCGAGAGTCATGAATAAAGAGAAAAACAAGAATAAAGTTCAATACGAATAGTTCGTATGCCGAGATATGCTGAGCGCCGATGTAGCCATGCCATGACTCAGCAAATGCGGCCAGAAAAGAGTTTCTGGCTGGGTGTCAAGCAGGCGTCTTCAGTTTGTTATGTTGTTATGGTAGTAGGGTGCTCCAGGGTGATTTGAAGAGAGCTTCAAAAAGCGCCCCAGGGTATCGTGAGGGGTAATGACTATCAGAAAGTCCGCCCGGCGCTCTCAAAATCTCGCAAATTTCACGACCTGAAACGCATACGCTTTGAGGAATAAGGGTCCAGATCCATTTGCAGAGGCAGCCGGGAGAAGTATTAAGAAGCAATACAACGCGGAGTTGGAGGTCTAGATCCAACTCTCTTAGTCTATATGATGTCGCTCGCATGCCATGATTGTATATCGAATTATCCTGCCATCTGTCAGTGCTGACCAGTCCGATCGACTGAGGTCTACGACGTACCGCAGCAAAGAACTTTCATGAACTTCTGGAACCCGGTCGGCTGGGCTTCGTTCTGTTCGTTAGCCATGCCTAGCTCAGGGCTCATGTTGGTCTGCTGAGCGATCCTCGGCGGCAGGTTCTGGCTGCTGTTCTGGAATTGGGCCTGAGTTGACCCAGTCGGAGTGGCCATGTCCCGAAGACCCCCCACCGCGCTCCCGCGCTGTGCTTTCAATCCAGCGGCGGGGGCGTTTGGCCGGCGCGGGTCCGTCCCCTTGGCTGGTGACGGAGGTGGGGGCTGCGCGGCGTTTAAACGGTCGCGTGTGAGGTGAGGTGTATTCGCGCCAGTCCGGGATTGGTTGTGTAATTCCATCTGTGAGGGGCCAGGTCGGGAATTTGGGTTGTGATATCCGCCGTGCTTCGGCATGGCATCCCAACCCTTAGCCGATTCCTTGTTGATCTTCATCCAGTCGTACTCTCCATCCTCAACTTCACCTGTGTTCTTCAACGCCTGGGTGAAGAGTTCTCGCAAGTAATCGTAGTCGGGCGTATCCTCGAAGCCAAGGTTTCGGACATACGTTAGATACTTGTTGAACTCGTCGGGGAAACCTTCGCAAAGGTCTTTGATCGCGGTTGTCTGCTTCTTTTCTCCAATCTTCTCATACTTCTGCTTATTTGTTGCAGCCTTCAACCCTTGCCAGGGAAGACCACCACGCAGGAAGTACATGAACACGTGACCCAAAGCTTCCAAGTCATCACGACGGGATTGTTCACGCCCCAGGTGAGTGTTAATACTCATATAACGAGCAGTGCCGGATAGCGATTTGCGCTCGCGATAAGGAATGTGCTGCTTGGTCTTGGGGTCTCGATACTGCTTGGCCATGCCGAAATCGACGACATGGATGACATTGGCAGCTTTCGTTGTGGGACGACCAATGAGAAAGTTGTCTGGCTTGATATCACGGTAGATCAAGTTCTTCTCGTGAATGGTTTGAACACGGGACAACTATACTAATTGTGAGCTATACAGCTTTCATCACTGGTAGCAAAACCAGGCAGAAGTCACATACCATTTGCTTGGCAACCATCACCACGGTCTTGATTGAGAACCTCCGGTTACAGTGGTCAAATAGATCCTCCAAAGACGGTCCGAGCAGATCTATAACGAGGATGTTATGGAGGCCCTCTTGACCAAAGTAGTAAACATTAGGAATGCCGGCTATACAGTCAATGTTAGCATTGAGCGTTCTAGTACGAGGATGATCAACTCACGGCAGCCAACAAGTATCTTATATGTGCGGTACTCGTCTCGAAGCTGGGGTGCATCGCTCTTTCGCGGCTCCTGCAGAGACGTTAGTTTGTTTCAAATCCTGACCCCGAATTTGGATACTCCGAAGCTTTCACATGAATGATTCAATTCAGGTTACACGAAATGACGGGAGGGGGGGCGAAACACAAATCTCGAGGAAAAACGACATACAAATTTGATGGCAACTTGCTGGTTGTTCAACAAGTTGGTGCCTTCAAAGATGACACCGAAAGAACCTTCACCAATCTTTTTGCCAACCCGGTAGTGGACACCCACCACGTTCGACGACGATGAAGCCATTATGGAATGAGAATAAAAAGTCGAGAGAGAGGACGCGTCAGAATCGGGGGCAATGCGACGTCAAAGGCGGCACGGTCGGCAGACGTAGACAACGGTCGGTTGTATTGTGGGAGAGAGGGAAAGCCGTAGTCGGAGAAACGAGCATCAGAGATACTCGAGCAGGCTGTAGGTCGCGAGGACCATCTCTCGGAGCTGTCGAGGGAGAGAAAGCAAGCTGGCTGAGAAAGGCCGGAAAGGAAGCCGGGAGAGAAAGAGAAGAGCCAGCCGTGGCCCTAGAGAGGGCAAATCCGAGTCCGCGGGAATAAGCTTTGTTGGAACCCGTTTGGTTGATGCGGCGGTTGAGGGAGGGAAAAGGTTGAATTGAATTGGACGGACCGATGGCTCGAGGAATTGGGGGTGAGAGTCAGTCAGTCAGTCAGTCAAAGGGGAGGAAAACCGAGCGAGAGGCGGTCGGGGGTGGGAGATTGGGTCCTGGCTGAGGTACCCATGTACCGCTCTGCAACGCCTGGTTACTGGGTGGTCAGTGGTCGCTGCTGGGCCAGACTAGGCCTAGCTCGGACAGGGCTAAACCGGATACGGTAACTAGCCCACTATTGGCCGTGTTGCTTCGGAGCCCTGAATGGCTGAGATTACCAGCCTACAGGGTCTACAGGTTTTTCTGGCAATCTCGACCAGTGGGAGCAGGCCAACATGCGTTTGGCAGTGGTCTGGGAGTAATTGGGGCAATTGGGGCGCTGAAAGGGGCCTAATTTTGGTGAGGCTTAGGAGTGCTAAGCACGTACCTACTGTACCTAAGCACACAAAGTATGCGTACCTACAACTAGCGCTTGAATGATCCCTCGGTACATAAGACCTCCCCCTTTCAGCTAGGTACGCGTAGGTATCTCGGTCTTCTATTGAGCCACACACAGTTCTCGATGAAAAGCCCTCCGAGACAGGTCCGGACTACGTGTACCTGCCATAGGTGCTGCGGATAGTGGACATGAGACCTCTCTAAGGGAAGACCCAGGCTTAGGTACCCTAGCCCCAGCCAGCTAAAGTAGGTAGCGCACGCTAGGCACGCTACCTTCTGTGCACTAAACTGGAGGATGGAGAAGCCAAGACGTCCCGCCCGGTTGCCCCGAGTCGACAACAGTTTTCTGCAGATTCGCATGTACCTATTATTGCACGCATCCCTAGCATACAATACGTGTATGTGCACTGAGATGGGATGGGGATGGGATGAAGAGTCAGCAAGTACCTAGGTATCTACATGTCAGACCTCGTTGTCTGTCGAGGGAGAGAGCGTCTAATGTTTTTAGATGAGACCCTTGAAAAGTCTATTTGGTCCATCACCCATCTAACCTAGAAGACATGGATTGACTGTAATGGCTCAACACCTGGGCTGGAAAGCTTCTAGTGTACAGTACCATGTTCACGCCTGCAAGACATGAAAAATCCCGGTTATTACTTGGCAATCTCACAGACAACAACGGCCTGTTTAAATTCTACCTCCTGAAGGAGTTCGGTCCCCATGTCCTTGCAAAAGCACTATCAAGTCTACTTACAACTGAGTGTGCAGTAACAACTGTGTTGGACTAAAATCTACACGATGCGCCAACTCTCGTTAACCCCTTCAAGTCTAGTGTCGCGGGGATTAGCTCTGAGATACCCTACAGGTAATTACGGCCTATTGCCTCGCAAGAGCAAGACAGTCGCCCTTGGAATCAACCGTTTGTGGGTAAAGACGTAGCTAGTAAGGGTAGCGTGCATGTCAGAATCAATTGGTACATTTAGGACCCGTGCTAGCTATTTAGATCGGGTCAGAAATACAATGCATAGATGAGGTGTGAAGATTCGTATGAAGGCCAAACAACAATTTGAGCATTCATTGCTACCCATGTATGAATAGGTACGTGCCTAACCTCGAACGGACATATTGTTCAACCCATTAATGGGATGCTCAATGGGCGAAAACATTCAAAGTATCAAACACGGAATACCTCTGTGCTGTTGCATTACCTTGGCACTATCTTACAAGTCCGATGCGTTGCTTTGGAGAACAGTGCATACCAATCCCTTAAGTGCCATTCTATGGACCAAGGAACTCATCTTACATTCCTGCTTTTCGGACCAATGACCTCAACAAACGCGCTTACACCAAGCCGGTTAATGGTATAAAAGGTCTATTATGCATCTCCAACATCTTGACTGGCTCCTAACTTGGTTCTGCCGCTTAGATACTACCGGTGTTAGATATATTGATCATGATCTTCGCTTGCTCAATGGGACGGCTGGGAAGATCTGTTACTGTCCGGGATAGAAAAAGTTTATATACTCTGAAGATCCACCTCTTGTGTAAACAGATCGGCGCCTTAACAACCAGCTACTTGGGCATTATATCATACTGTACTTTCATAATCAATCGACGACTACGGACGAAACGCAACGAAATCACTGACTATTGGACTATTGCGGGGGATGAAACACGATATATGCCAAGATCTGAGGATGTGACGGATTCTCAAATCGCAGCCTGGTGAGCAAATGCGGAAATCGGTAAGCGCGGACATAAATAATGGTAAGCCAACGCCGTACGCTGCTGCGGCAGAGGAACGCCACATGTTTTACACATCTCAGCATGCTTTTCTAGAAGTCCGATGACACAGCCTACTTACTACCCTGAAACTTTGTAGGGGACCTAAACGTCTATTTCTCCAGTAGTTACTTTGATCCTCCCCTCAATCCCCTAGTAACCAGTACATTCCTCCCTACGTAAACCATCAGCTTACTACCCGGCACTGAAACATTCGAGAAGAAGTTATGCCGTAGTTTCTGCAACCTTGATTCAGCCACCTTCATGGCTGGCATTATTGGTGGCTAGGGATGCTGAGCCGAGTGAGCATAGCCCCAGAAGAGACGCACTCGCCCTGTCGAAGGCTAAGACTGACTTATTATAATCAAGACACGACCTACATTTCGAATTCATATCCAAGTCACCAAGGGTAGTCCACTGGGACAAATCACAACCTTTGCCACAACTGCACCGTGAGATGTGTAGTGTGTCACTTTTAGATCGTATGAAGAATACATATATCGAGGGACGAGGTCACGATCAGTGGGCTTAGGCTTTTGAATGTCGAGATAATTCCCCAAGATATCTTCTCTAGTACTAGTGTTGCCTACAGGATGATTATGACACCTCCTTCGATGAGACTCTCCAAAAAGGAACCTCATAAAGTGTGTGAAGGATCATTGCTTTTCCATGGTCTCAAAAGCCTCATCCCTCTCCAAATATTCTATCCCTAGATTCCAAAAGTAGTAAAATAAAAATACTACGACTAGGACTGCCTGTGAGCCTGAGCTATCGCCACCAAGCTCTTCTGAACAACACCAAAAGCATCCTCCGCATCAGCCCTCCAGCTAGAAACAGCAACGCGCACAGCAGGTTTCCCATCCCAGCTGCTCCCGCTCACGTACCACTCACTGCTCTTATTGATCTTCTGCACAAGCACGCTATTCAGCGCATCATCGCCGGCGCGGAATAAAACGACCATGTGGATGTTCTCATCACCTCCACTAGCAGACGCCGCCTCAGGCAAAAGCACGTAGTCGTCGCCGCAGGACCGTATAGCTCTAGCCACAGCACGCGCCGTAATCACCATCTTCTCCATCATCTTACTCATCCCGTCCCGCCCCTCGCTCACTAGCACAGCGTAGACAGGGAGCGCGCGGAAGCGCCGCGAGTTCTCCATCCCGATGTTCAGGGGGCTCTGGATAGTCACGGATCCAGCGGCACCGGGCTTAGTGGATAAGTAGGCGGCGTTCGGGTTCTTGAAGACGTCGTTCAGAGTGGATGATTTCCGCGTGAAGAAGACGCCGGTATCGTACGGCTAGGTAGAAGGTGATTAATATGATTTATTTATAAGATTGCTTGTCATGGCATGATGAAGATGTAAAACAAAGGTAAAAAGGCACTCTATATATAGGGACTGAAGGGGGGGGAAGGAGTAAGAAAACTCACCACGTTTAGAAATTTGTGCCCATCGATTGTCAGGCTGTCGCATAGCTCCAGGCCGGCGGTAGCTTTGAGAAGAGAGGCATATTCCTCCTTTTCCGGCAAGACACGCGCGAAAACGCCAAATGCTGCGACATCGTCAGCTTAAAATGAACCAAAGTTGAAAGCTAGATAGGGATTGATGTGCTCCCAACAGACCTCCGTCAACATGGATCCACGCCCCGTATCGATCAGCCAAGCGTCGAAGCCTCTTCATATCCTCGACCCCCGTCGTCGCGAACCGGCCGGTATTCACCTCTCCGGCGCTAATCGATATGATACTAGCGACGTTCTCGCGCCGCAGCTCGCGCTCCACGGCGTCTATGTTCAGACGCCACGGCTCCGCGTCGCTGTAGGGCAGGAGTTTGACCGAGCTCCGTCCGAGACCGACCACGGAGGCCGCTTTTGACAGCGAGCTGTGCCCCATGCTCGTGAGGACTTGGATTTCTTCGATCCCCGCCTTGTGACACGCTTGCAATAGTCCCAGCTCGCCAACGGACTCGGAGCTATCGGTTATCCGCGCTGTGACGACCGCCTCGCGACCGCACGCCAACCCGAGAATATTGCTCCCCGTGGCGCCCGTGGTGAACGTCCTGCCCTCCCACTGCTCCGGCTCGCCGAATTTCAGGAGGCGCAGCAGCATCTTCGAGGCGGCGTCCTCGACCTCGGTGACGATGGTCTCGTCGGGGAGGTGCACCTGGACGTTCTGGTCGTAGGCGCTGACGATGTTGTCTGCGGCCTCGGCGATCGGGAGCGTCGAGCCGGTCACGAAGCCCCAGTACCGACCGCTCCGGTTCTGCCCGTTCAACCCAGGCACGATGTCATCCAGGAGGTGGCTCAACGTCGCCTCGGGGCCGCGACCGGCCAGATAGTCTACTGCGGTAGCGTCTGGGAGCGAGGCTCGCGCCCGCGCCAGTTTCTCTGGGCCGGGGAGCGTGGGGGCGTGTTCCCCCGGTGCTACGGCGGCGGATTGCCTGATACGGCGCTGTGCTTGTTCTACGAAGTCGGCCATGCTTGACTCGGAGAAGTCTGTTTATCTGTATTTCCCCCCTTTTTTTTTGAATCGCCGAATTCCCCGAGCGTCCTTGTGGATGGTCTTGGTGCCACCTGGGGGCTGCCGGAGGTTTTATATACGTAATCTTTCCGTGTGAGGCACCGTTGCAAGATGTGACTGCCAACTGCATTTGTTTTCACATCGTTGTTTTCGAATGTGCGGTGGACCTCATGTGTTTGTTTTTGTTTGTCATTCGTCTTCAATATCGATCGCAAACTACTTCCTCCGCCTCAATTGCACAACGTGTCGCCATACGCTAGCTTTCTAGATGCCTACTTACTTACCCCTATATTGTTATTCGCCGACCAATTGAGAATAGTGGACGGCGTGTAAAAGTCAACTTCATCATATGGACAAGGCTGCGAGCCTCAAAGGAGTATAGAAGTGATGGTATGCATGGTACCGAACCTGCTGTTCGGCAAGTGTGGGATGATTAATGTGGGATGAGACCGACATCACGGGTCACGGCTGTGTTACTAAGTCACATTCTAGTTGCCGGTGAGGGCCCGTGCTTTTGCAGTGGTCTAGACCACGACCACTAAGGACCGTGGATCTCACCGATGTTGGCCGCCTCGGTCGCCTTGTCATACTAAGTTGTCTAAGACCTGCATTCGCGAAGCTCTCCCCATGAATGAATCAGCAACGCAGTTGCACAGACGTCCTACTTCCCTTTTAGGCCTCTAATGCAACACCCCAAGACACCGACGGAAATTCATATTTACACTTTACCTGTGAGTCGTACGTAATTCCGAGATTGCGCAAGATCGTACATGATTGCATATCCAACGTATAATACCTTTTTCACAGTAGGTAGGTCAAGTAAGAAGTTAGCTAATCAACTGTACCGTGCCTCTATGCGACAGACAGACACTTTTCAGATCTCTCCGCCTGAACCGCTATTATATGCATGAAAGCTACCATGTAAATCCCAGGTTTGCGCAGACGATCGCCGATGCGGGGCTTGGCCTATTAGCGCGTACTAATACAGTACGTAAGCGCGATATTCCTGCACATCATCAAGAGCTGTGGGTTAGGTTGAGTCTTATGATGGAAAATAAGGAATACCTACCTAACTAAACCTAACCTACCGCACCTGGCCAGTTGTGGCAGTGTGTGTAGTCTAGGTCCGTGTCCCCGATTCGGCGCAAAAAATAAGTCCATAATATCCCAAGACCCTACCCCGCGGAACCTTGCCATCACATACCGGCCATGTCTTCAACCGTTTCCTCCTTGGTGTAGATCAGGAGCCACCCTTTTCGATGGATCTTTGTTACGAGCGTTCAGAATCATCGATGTACACTAGATCTAAAGAAATAGGTTAAAGAGGGAAAAGATGTTCCTGTTACCCGGTTACCATCCTCCATTTGCCTCACTGCGGTAGGTGTAATAACCCTCGCTCACTCTCACACACACCAATCTCGCTTGTATAATGGCAACACATTAATACCGCCCGTAAGACAAAAAAAAACGCCTTGCATTGCTGATTACGTCCTCTATGCAGGCTCTCTCGATCCTCGTTGGACCAACGTGTAAATGAGCTCGACTCTCCCTAGATCTTGAATCCTGCCCTCTAAGGTTGGTTGGTGGCTATTGGTGCCAGTGGTGTGTTCCAAGGCCCCCCGTCCCCAGATCCTTATTTTCTGTGGCTGCCGACTTATTTCCACTCTAAGCCTCCTAGTGTCCCCTGCATAATAGTCCAAGGTTGACGGCCACGTCAATGAGACGCTCGACCACTCCATACAACTGATTGGCTACCTGGACTTCTGCTAGCAACTTGATTCATCATTTCTGCATGTTTTGGTTAGGCTTATGCCTAGCCTTGATTAACAAACTTCACCAGTTATATGGGTCTGGGTCCCAGCTGCGTGGTTCGACGTGCCAGTTTTGGAATTATTGACTCTTCAGTCTTGCCCTTTCGCCTCAAACGTCATCTGGGTATAACTTCACCCAAGCACGTTCTCAGCAACTTCATTGAATTCACTGTATCACTCACGCATTGGTGAGCTGTATCTAGTAGCTCTGGTTGTGTTAGGTAGGTGATCGAAAGACCCGATTTGGAATTTCCATTTTCGGATTACTGATCAGAATCTTGGAAGAGGGGTTTCATAGCTTCTCAACATTCGAGTGTTAGAGAGAGGGTGAAGTTGCCCACGAGAGCACAATGTCCGACCCAGCTGAAATGGCCTACTACCCAGACGAAGAGTCGGCGAAGTTGCCTGCTGCTCCGCCCTTCGATCTCAACAATTTCCCGTTTACGTTTGAGCAGCCATGCGACACGTCCCGCTCCATTAATATTGAACCTGATGTGAGACTGCCCATGGCACAGCGTGGTGGACTTTATGAGATAAATACTAACTAAACGGGAAGAGTGACCCTTCCAAGTCTCCAAGTTATGATTGGTGCGTTGACACTATGCCATTAAGGTATTCTCAGCTGAATACCAATGCGAAACCATAGGGACGGAGAGTCAATTACAAGTAGCGTCACGGCGTATAGAGAAGAAAATGGCAGGACATACCACGCATATAGCGACGGATGTACGTTCACTGCTGCCAAGAACTTGACAGCGATATGGATTTTGGACAACTGACGAGTCGTGCACATCAGCCTACCACTATCCCAATGACTCTGTAGAGCTTGAGCGGCTTGATTGGCAGTATATTTGTCTCAAGCGCTTATTTAACGGCAAAAACTATTTCGCCCCATTCTCCCAAGAGCGACCTCCTAAGCGAGTGCTCGATCTGGCTACTGGAACAGGCATGTGGGCGATTGAGATGGCCGAAGAATTCGAATTATCAACCGTCATTGGGACAGACCTGTCGCCTATCCAGCCCGAATATGTCCCGCCGAATGTGCACTTCTATATTCACGACGCGTAAGTCTGAGTGCGTTTCCTTGATGACGATCTCGGTAGACAGTCTTCGAACAGCGGATGGGGCTAGATGTCGCTCTTGAATCTATCAGCTCTGGCTCAACCAAGTGAGATTTTGACTTCACTGTACCTCTGACATTAACCTGATTTTCCTTTTAGGAGATTGGACGAGTGGTGGTGGCCTGATCCTTTCGATTATATTCATGGTATGTTTGAAAACTGCCTATCTGATATCGAATACCTATTTTCACTTGACCTTGGTGCTGACACATCTACTTAGTACGTTGATTTCTTCACGTTCCGAGGTTGGTCAATCTGGCCAATATGGCCGGAGCCATAATCTCGGGGAGAACATGGAGGACCAGTTCCTATAAGCACCAGCTTGATCTTGGTCTTGACTTGCTGACAAGTGGTAGATACGGATGGCTCTAGGTGCATGGGAAGACTTCGAGATGGACGTAGCTCGAAAAGCGTACGATCACCTAGAACCCGGCGGTTGGTTCGAGGCCCAAGAGCTATTCCCAACCCTAGGGTGCGACGATGGATCGATGCCAGACGATTACGCTCCCAACCTACTCTTCAAAGACCTCGAAGACTGCGCAAGGAGAGAACGGCGACCACTGGACATTGCCAAGACGTATAAGCAGGGCCTCATAAACGCGGGCTTCGTGGATGTCACGGAGCAGGTCTACAAGATCCCGATCAACGGGTGGGCGAAGAGCAAGAACTGGAAGACGCTCGGAGACCTGTGGAACGTGAACTGCCTGGATGCGATACAAGGCGTGGCTATGGCGCTGCTGCATCGCGCACGCGGGTTAAAACGACACCAGATCGAAGTATGTGGATATGACTAACCGACCGACCCTTCTCGTAAGCCTGTGAAGAAGAGATGGGACTAGCGCTGACCAGTCTGCAGATACACCTGATGGATACTCGCCGAGGGCTTTCGGATAAGTCCGTCCACGCATACCAAAGCTGTTACGTGGTGCTGGGAAGAAAGCCGTTGCCGCATGAGGTCGTATCGATACCATCGGAGCCTCATCAAGCCAAATGAATTTTTAAAGGTCTGTCTGTCACTACATAAGCAATTCCTTGTTTGTACATATACGTCTGATTACAACGACAAGAGGGTCATCAATGACATTATGTGACCGAAGATGTCGGTGTATTTATACCTACATATCTACAAATCTGAATATGGTGTTACCTACCTACCTAAATGCATCTATGTGAAGAGTCTCTTAATAGAAGCAACTTGGGTAGATGCGATTGACCTACACCAGATGTGGCCGGGGTGGGCCTCCCTCTCTAAGTGTACCTAGTAGGCATCTCTAGCTTCTGCTAGTAAGCGGTCTAGGCCGAGACGCAATGGGAATAACCTGCGTGCAATGGCCCCCTATTACGGGGCATGGAAGCACACCATTGAATAAGGTATTTCCCTAAAGGGCAGCAATTACATACATGTAGCCTACCTTGCCTACTAAGTAGGTACGTAGGGCAGGTAGGGTACATCGCGTGGCCCTGAAGATCCGCTGCTCTCTTGCCCAAAGCAGACCCAAAGGTGCTATCCTCCCCCAGATATACTGCAGTTAGTGACTTGCAAGTGCCAGCTTAGTGGTGCGGCCGGTACCGCACTTACACCCGTGCATGCTGTACAGTAGCATGGATATAGCGTATCTGCCCACTGTAAAACATTACCTACTGATACCTATCGCGTGTCACTACCTACAAATTCTTCTCTGTATCTCGCCCCTCGTCATCACATCTCACGACTAAACCTTAGGATAGACTGACTGATGCTGATGAACTGACTAATGCGAGAACTCTTTGTTTCAACATCTTGATTTTTTTTCTCCCTCTCTCTCTTTCCGTGATTACACTGATCTTCCTCGTCCGTGTGATACACACAATCCTTGTCTTGTTTGTATTGCCTCTCCTTTTTTATTCTGACAACCCCAGAGCATCCTCGACGGTTGCGCCCAATCCCTAACCTTCCCCAAACACCAAAGGCACACTTGCCCCAGCCTTCGTCTAGCACGGGCACGCATATCTGTCCCGCCAGCCAGCTGCTACTGCGTGACCGAATATATCCACGCCTGTGTCACCCAGGCTTACTTTCGTCCTGTCCTTGTGTTTATATTTTTTTTTATGTTACCCACACGGGGGACCGACAACAATCGAGCTTCTGGCTAGACATACATCCTGGCTTAATACGCGGCCCTCCATCATTACCACTTTTTCTCGGGACTATTAGCAACCATCTTAAAGTCCCACCTGGTTTCCATTCTTTTTGGTCGACGTTACTCCAATCCTACTGTAATCCTACCGTGTCTTCCCGTCCATCGCGTGCGCTCTCTTGGCAACTTGCATCTGTATATATTTTAGAACCCCACGGAAAAGGACTGGTTCTTCTGCATTCACGCGCGCCTTGCTACGGGAAGAATCATGGCGGGACTCATGAGCAAGCGCCAGCAAGCCCGGAACGAGCGCGCTCTTCAAGATCTCGTTCAGAGTGTGCCCGGCAACAACGTATGCGCTGACTGTGGCGCTCGAAATCCATGTATGTTTCTCCTCACCGAGTCGCTTCCTCGTTACACTGTAACTTTTTTTTGTTGCTTCCATCCGCAAGGAATTGCTGACATGTAGGCCTTTCTAGCGTGGGCATCATGGAACGTATGTGCTCCCCAGCCCCCATTTCCGTTGTGGTGCTGCCCTTCTCGAACCCGGCGATGGCGGTGCGCATGCAATGCTCCTAGCTAGAGAAATCAAGCAGGATCGAGGCAGCGGATGAAATGCTAATACTAATATGACTGTAGTTGGGCATATTCCTGTGTATGCGATGCGCTGCCATTCATCGTAAACTAGGAACACACATTTCCAAAGTTAAATCACTGAGCATGGATAGCTGGACCAATGATCAAGTCGAGGTACGACAACCACTCAAGACAATGACTTCCACCGCGCGAGATTCTAATGGTTCCCTGGATAGAGTATGAAACGAACAGGAAACGCTGCCTCGAATAAGACCTATAATCCTCAGGGCAAGCGGCCGCCCGTGCCTATCGACGCCGACGAAGCTGATTCCGCTATGGAACGATTCATCCGATCCAAATATGTGCAGTCGCCCATTCGAACCCCGACAAATGGCCCATCCAGACAAAACACAGGAAGCTCAGACGAAGGTACACCTCCACCACTACCTCCTAAGACGGGTACTCGGTTCTTCAAGTCGGGAACACTCTCGTTTCGATCTAAAAAGGAACCACAAAGCCCGCGCGAAAGCACTTCTCCTCGACAAGCCTTACCGCCGCGCGACGACCACCTCCACAACAAACCTTCCAAGGTGTTTGGGGCTAGTGTGCACCAAGATACTGTAGAGGCTACGGCTCTAAAGCTAACACAGCTGCGTGACATGGGGTTTACCGACGACAAACGTAATGCGATGATATTGAAGGGGGTTAATGGCAACTTAGAGAAGACGATTGAAGCTCTCGTGCGTCTGGGTGAAGGAGGCGGGGCGATTTCGCCAGGTTTGGCGACTCCACGAGAGCCACTGTCGAGATCCTTGACACCAAAAGCAACAAAGCCGATCACGAATGGTCTATCTCTATCAAAACCGAGTCCTCCCCTCCCGGTCCAGAGCCCATCATCGCCGTCCAATGATCCATGGGAAATATCGCCGTCACCCGCCCAACCCCAATCGTCACAGTCTACTGGCACATTGCAGAATAAGAACCCATTTTACAACAACAACCCTTTCGCGCGCCGAGTCAGCAAAGTGAATACAACCTGAATCAGTCTTTACAGAATCTGTCGCTGGCGCCGTCTCGCCACCGCTTTTCCCTAATCATACAGGCGGGGCGCCTATAACGCAACCGATGTCTCAGTCTACATACTCGCATTCCGTGACCCCGCCTATACGGCAGATGCAAAACTTCGCATCGATATCATTCAATAGCAACCAGACGTACCCTCAGCTGGCGCAGACACCGCAGCAAGCCTACAACCCCTTTTTGCAGGCCCCTGCAACTCCGCAACAGCCATTATCCCTGAACACATCCCCTTACCAGTACCAAGGGTCTCTGACGAATAACCCATTCACAAAATCGCCAACGAGAGTGGCTGCGCCAATACTAAACCAGATACCCGAACAATCACAGCAAAATGTATATAATTCACCTCAGACCCCGTATAGCGCCAACCCTTTCATGACGATGATGAGCCAGCCCACACATATGTCTCAACAACCTCATCAGCAACAGCAGCCACAGCCGCAGCCGCAGCAGCCGTGGTATCAACAGGATCAGCAGCATATCCAAACTATGCAGCCAAACTACCTCTCACAAAGGGCAAACAAGGAGTCGATTATGGCTCTTTACAGTTACGTACAGCCTGTCCCAGTTTCGGTACAATCACCAAGTCAGGGGAATTCCAACCCCTTTGACATAAGTTCGACGACTTCCACTCAACCACAAGCACAGGTTACTTCTCAGCAAAGCCCTTCGAGTGGAACAAACAATCCATTCTTAAGCAACGCGGCTGCTCCCGCACCCCCTGCCTTTGCGCCCACTAACCCGGTCGCCTCAAGTGCAAGGAGCCGAGAAAGTATGATGCTAGGGATGGAAATGGCCTGGAATAATGGCCGACACAGCCCAGATGCATTTGCGAGTTTGAGTGCGAGAAGTGGATAATGAGCTCCTGTGTGCTGAAAGGACGCTAGTACATATTGTATGAACTTTTGTTAACATATGATGTAGTTGTAATATAATGCAGACTCGTAATGCGGGCAAAGGGTTTAGGAGATAATGATGTCCACGGGGGAAAATGACAAAAGTGAACGCAAGATGGCTCGTTTTCAAGCATGTGTACACTGAAAGAACTGATTCCATTGATAATGTTACGTGTATACCTACGTATCATAGCATATCATTTTTACTTGTGAATCTCCTTCAACGAGAATTCCTCCCACGTCATCATCCCCCCTCCCCCTTCCCCTTCCAAATCCCCAAAGACCCCCTTGTCGAACCGCACGATCTCGCTCCACCCCCGGATCAAACCCCGCCAGTAGCACATCTCGGCCGCGGCACTGAAGTACCCTCCCCCCTCGAACAGCGCGCGCTGTCGACCGCGCTATGCCCTCGGCGATCCGCGGGTGTGATTCCAGCCAGGACACGGTCGCCTCCATATCGCTCCAGTCCGGCGCCACGAAGACGATGTTGGCCTCCGAGGGGGCGTGTTCGGTTGGCCAGGCGCTGCGGACCCACGGCGCTGGGTACGGGGATAGTGCTGGTGGGGGGTCGTGGGCGCCTAGGGATATTGGGGTGCGGGGGAGACCGCCGGTGGGTTTTATTTCGGCGGCTTTTGGTCTTGGGTTACCTTTTATCTGTTGCTGTTCGGTGGAAGGGGAAGGGGAGAGGAAGGAGAAGAGAGAGCGGAGGGTGAGGCGGGGTGATGAGGATGAGGAGGATGAGGAGGAGGATGGGTAGGGGGTAGAGGAAGAGGAAGACGGAGAAGAGGAATCGACAGCCTCAGGATCCAGGGTGTAGCTGAAGACAGGACGAAGCAAGTGCGTGACGTGCTGCATCCACGCCACGGGGGGCGTGAGCACCACGCTCGCGCAGAGATTGTGGAACTGGAAGCGTCCGCTGTACGTCACCCCTTCGGTGTGGATGATGTACTTGTACTTGCAGAAGTCCTCGATGCGCAGGGCGTTGCTTGCGTTGCGCTCTCCTGCGCCTGCACCTCCTCCTCCATTATTACCGTCCGTCTTCTTAGTACCCGCAGAAGACCAGTCGAGGGGTTCTATATCCGCCCATTTCCTCGCCCTTTCCTTATTCACGTCATCACTCTTTGAATCGTCCCCGGTCCCGAAAGCGCGTACGAGGTTCTGCCGCAGACGCCCCGCGCGCGGATTATTGAACCACGTCGTCCCGCGCCATACCGCGCGGGGGATCTTCTGGGCGAACGGCAGACTGGCTTCGATCCCGGTGATGCGCTGCGCGGCGCGCTGCATCGAGCCGATGAAGGGCAGCGGCCAGGAATAGAAACTGAAGTGCGGGATCGGAAAGAACCGCTTTGTGGCTCCTGAAGGCGTGGTTAGGAGTGCTGGGTCGGCGGGGCGCGAGTATGAGAATGTGCTGGCGAGGGGGTCGTCGTGGTGGTTGAAGGCGATGATGGTGTTGGGGATATGGGAGAAGGGAGATGAGGGGAATGAAGAGGAAGGGGAGGATTCTGGACGGGGCCAGGTTAGGAGTGCGTTGGCGATTTGGTGCAGTGTTGCGCTGCGGTGCGCGAGCATGTCTCTGCTTAAGTCCGATTTTCGCGCTGCCGAGAGGATGTAGAGCTGGGTTCATTGTCAGTGTGTACGTATGATTACATGGCTTCGTTGGATGTGTGTATGCGAGTATGTGTTTCGTGTTCACGCGCTCTATCGAATGCCTTACCTGGCCGTCCTGGATCCGCGCTATGAGAGGCCCCAGAGTATTCGCGGGCGGCTCAAGCTTGAACGGACCTTTGGCTACCTCATTGTCTACTTCATCTAGTAACCCGGGGAAAGTCGCGCGGCACTGGTCCTCGGTCAGGAACCGATTATTCAGAATATCCGCGGGCAGAGTGTTGCTTCTCTCCCCTTCCCTCTGCGGCCCATGACTGTTCTGGGGATGGGATTGAGACTGGTATGCTTCTGGATTCGTCGACCGTGAGCCATCGAGACTCTCATCAGGTACCAGAAGAAAACAGTAGATGGCGAGACAGATGACGGATATGATCACGATCTGCCGGAGCCGCGCCGTCTGCCTCGCGGTACGATGATGCAAGTGCGAGATGCCCATGGTCAGGGTTGTCTTTTTCTTGAATACGTCCTGGCACAAATCAATCGGAATATTATAAGCATCCACTCTTCCTACATCTTCGTGTCTCTTCCTTCTTCGCTCAATTGATGTCATCCAGCATGAGGTATCCCGTTAGTTGTTTTGTTGTCCGTCCCGCGATGGGTCCTCAGATGCGCTCGCTTGCAGGATAGCCGAACCTATTTACAGACCGCCAAGCAACGACCAAAACCGAGAAAAAGCAACAAGACGGAAGCTCAAGAGTGGAGTTTTGAGCAAAAGTGAACGACGCATCATCCCCCTTTCATCGCGGGGCGGGACGCACAGTGGGTATGGGTATGGGCAGAGAGTCGGATCATCGTCCATCTTTATAACACAACTACCGTGATCCAGCTGCCCTCCGGGACATGTGCCTCCGAAACGGGGGAAGATGGTTCCCCCTATGTTTGTCCGTTATTTGCTTCTCTCGTTCCTGGATCTTGCTGCTTTGAGATGGATACTTGCCCGCGGGGTCCCTAGCCGAGTTGCATGCATGCATTAATGGATCGACAGTACAGGGGCCCCGTTCGTGGGGAATTAAGCTCCTTCATGCAGTTTATTCGGTGTACACTAAGGGAAGCCTGCTTGTAATAGGTTACTGGACGCGTAAGTATAAATGTACCCTCATAAATGGGAATATTCCCAGTGGTCGGAACGAAGCGAGGTGTCTGGCACTATGAGACCGTCAGGTGTGCAGGTTGT
This sequence comes from Xylaria sp. MSU_SB201401, assembly GCA_002288965.1. Classification (NCBI taxonomy): domain Eukaryota; kingdom Fungi; phylum Ascomycota; class Sordariomycetes; order Xylariales; family Xylariaceae; genus Xylaria; species Xylaria sp. MSU_SB201401. Next base: position 49,947 of record NPFG01000177.1, on the reverse strand, counting down.
TATAGGTAGTATTGTTACATAATAGCGAATTCAATTGTATTTGATAAATACCGTACGCCCAGCTCATGAAGTAGGTCTCATCCTACCCAAGACAAGACAAGCAAATACTTCAATCTCGAACTGGGAATAAGTGCCCGATTTGCCGCCTTGTGTCTTCCGATCGTGGTATATTCTCTTTCGGTCACCCCCGCATCGACCAGTCTCAATATCTACTTTGACCATTGCTGATTGAAGACTCTGCATCCAGATTCAAAGTCAGGTTCTGTAACAAGTGCGAGAATAGAAGAGTGGGACTTGGTTGTATGAAAGGGTTTATGGGGAAGCCCCTCGCCATGCAACTCGCCCTTCGGCAATGCCTTGGACTGACCTAATTTGTTCCCTCGCAGCATCCAACCTATCATTCTTATGGCCTTGTTTGCCAGAGAATAGCAGTCTCTCTGTCACCGTTGGTTCTTCGTTGAGATATACTGCGAGCGTAGAGGAGGGCTCGTGGCTTTTACCCCTGTCGCTAGCTCCAGGTCAGTACCCAGCCATTGCAACTTTGCAAGACGGGAAACTTCATATCCTTAATTTGGGGGCCACAAAGTGCTGCTTACAGCTTGTGATCAGCAGTGAGAGTAGCTAATAGTGTGTTCGAAGCGCTAGACATCTTTGATCATTGTTAGATCTGGGCAACTGGGCTTCCGTAAAGTGGTACTTGGTGCAGTGATGCAGACTCTCTGTGCGAATGCAACTGAACCGATGGCATGGCGATAAATCCATGGGCTCTTATACATCAAAGAACAACAGGCAGTCTCAAAGAGGCGAAAGATAATGCGAATAACGGTCCTGAGCAATGTCCTAACTCAAGTGACTTGGAGCCGTCCATGGCCTTGTGAACAAGACTCTGGGCAATGGCGACGTGCTGGTTTCGAGGGTGTGGCAGTTGGACCAAGTCTCGTTACGCGCAACTGCGCATAACGCAGGACTCGGCTACCGAAGTAAGTAACAATCCTGCACACTTTCAACACCAATTCGCGTGCAGAACACCCAGCCCGCACGCACGTCCCATTAGGACGCGTTGTCCAATGATTCACTTAGGTCGAGAAGACCAAAACAGTTGGTTTAGTTTACCAATGGTATGTCTATCTTAGTAATTAAGCATTCTCATGGTAATAGACATCGTCGGCTGTTGATAATGCCCTGGCTGAACCGTCTCTAGACGTCTGACTCACAGCTTAAGAGTGCACCCAACAATGCGTCGACCACTTCTAAGCGCAGAAAATCGGCCGAAACCCTCCAGGTCACAACCGCAGCCCAATAATCACCATGAGGCTGATACTAGGAGTCTGCCCTCTGCACCTAGTCTGGCTTACTCGGATAGTACTGCAGACTCCGTCTCAGTCTCAACCGAATTTTCCTCTCCACAAAAGCCACCAGGTTTGAAGCCTTACGAGCCAGCGATTCCGAACTGTATACATACTTTCCAACTTATTCATACCAGGAGCCAGAAAAGCACTGCGTGCCAGACATGCCACAGGTCAATGGGTTGGTATTTGAGTGTACCCGTTGTGAGATACGACAATGCCTACCCTGCGATCCCGCGCCTCGTATTCTGTCGACGTTGGTGTTTGGGCGCGATTTGGCCAAGTCAGTGCTACCGAGTGCCGGAGATAACACAATAAAAGACCACCAGTCCGTTGCCTCTATTGATTTCGATCATGCGGTATTGTCTTCTTTGTCTTCTCGTACCCAGGCTAGCGAAGATGAAATCGTGGCTGTAATACCTTCCCGCGTCAAGATACTCCTACATAGGCATACATCTTTTCTTCCCGATTATCAGATTGTCACTGCCGCTGAGGTCCCGGGTCACGCATGCTACGTCGCCGAAGACTTTATCGCCGCCTGGGGTGCTGGCCTGGAGGAAAGCGTGGATGATGGCCGGGTATACATCACTTGGCAGAGCTTGTCGTATAACCAACCCTCACCCTCACGGATGCTATGTGAGGTAATGGAAAGGGCTCAAATCAAAAATGGAATCTCTTTGATCTTGGGTAAAGATCGTGAGCAAGAGTCGGATTACCTCGATATTCTAGAGGCTCCACCTGAGGAGATAACCGACTCGATATCTTCGGGGGCGTCTTCAACCGACGAAAGCCTAGGTACTGACCAAGACTTTATTGAACAGCGAAAGAGGCAATATATTCAGGACATCGCCTCGGAAATAACCCAACGCCTTCGGTTGGCGTTCGAACAAGCACAAGAAAATGCAGTCGAAGCCGCACCACGGTCTTCTGAGAACGGGAATACGTCACGTGGAACAGCATATCAAACTGTAGGAGGTCGAGAGCAACCGATAAAGAAGAGAAGGCGAGATGGCGATAGCAACAATGAATGCGAGAGCGATGATGACGACGATAGCGAACCTCCCAACGCAGGAGTTCATAGTAAGAAAGGGAAGGGGAGAGAAGTATCGAGATTTGCCTGTCCCTACTTCAAATATAACCCATCCAAATATCAAAGATGGCCAAACTGCCCTGGCCCAGGATGGCTAGATGTTCATCGTGTTAAGTAAGTTTTGACAGCGAAATCAATATTTAACAGGCTAACGAAAGAATAGGGAACACCTATACCGTAAACATCGGCAACCGAAGTTCAGATGTATGCGGTGCTTTGAACGTTTCCAGTCTGAACAAGTCTACGTGGATCATCAACGAGCTCCCGTACAGTGCGAACTAAGAGATCCTGAAATAATCGAAGGGTTTGACGCGGATCAAGAAAAACAGCTGAGATCAAGGAAAAAGAAGAGTCACGTCATTTCTGAAGTTGACAAATGGAGAGCTACTTTTCAGATTCTCTTTCCACATGTTTTAGCCGATGAAATACCATCGCCCTGTAAGTATCTAAGCCAACATTATGAGCCTTCTCTAACTGGTTAAAAAGTCTACGAGTATGCGCATTCCGCGCTAACAGAATGCGAAGAATACGTTCTTCGAGAGTTGCCACTACGACTTCAGCAAATATTAGACCCGGAATTTGATAGGGCCTTGCAGATTGTACAACAAAGTTATAGGATTCGAGCAATCGGGGGATTAAGGGTGCTCATAGCAAGCATTTTCCAAGATTTTCGGAAACGACGCCAACAAGACACGGTTCCAGCAATGGCAACAGAACTTATTGTATCGCCGAGTGATGTAGGCCCTAGTTCGTCGCAAGCCCAGCCCTCCTATTCCAATTTGATGGACATCTTGGATGATATAGATTTCACTCACGTGCTTGTCCCCGACGACGAAAACATGGCCATCTTTGGGGACGTTCAACTTGAAGATATTGAGACAACACCAGCGCGAGACGAAGGCTCCATGCAGAGATTCTCTGATTCGGGATACGCGTCGAACAACCTGGACCTACCTGACATATTTGAAGATATTGGAAAGGTATTAGAGAAGGAACCGACAGTACGTCATAAGCGCCGACCGTGATAAATTTTTGCTTTATGAATCTGACTCCGATGAATTAGGACTGGTGAAATTTCTAAGATGCAGGCTCAGTAACTGCTGAGTCTCGGATGTATGAGCATACGATTGAGCGCTTGAACGGGAAAGGGAAGGAAAAACATGATTGTAGATACTTAGTTTAGGAACGGCAGCGAGTACTTTCCCAACATCGTGAAGCCTTCAGTCTGAAGGCTTTTCTTCTAACTTGGCAGTTACACTGTGCACTGTACCATGTCTATCTAGTGTGATCTAGACTGCCTACTATTTGTTACTATTTTTAAAGAAGCGGGGAGGTGATCTATGCACCCCTCTTCACTTTCTCCAGGTCTTATAACCATTCATGACTCGCACGATATCCTACATATCGATCGCTAAAAGCCTCATTATATCACTTCCCTCACTGAGATCAGCAATAACCCAGAATCCGACTTACCTACGCGCCTAGCACAAACCAAAACAAGCAGCCAGTCCGTTACCAATTGCAAGAAAGCAAGAAAAAAAACAAAACGAAATGGTTTACACAATCGTGGTCCACCTCCGCGCGAAGCCCGGCAAAGAGAACATCGCAAAGCTGCACGCGAAGCTCAACGAGGCATCGGCCATCTACTCGCGAGACAAGGAAACATTATCGTGGTTCGTCATGCAGAGCGTTCACGACCCGCAGGATTTCACCATTGTCGAGCGCTACCTGAACGAGGGCAGCCAGAAGTACCACCTCGAGAACCCGTACTGGAAGACCTTTGATCCATTCGTCGTGCCCCTGCTTGAGAAGCCGATGGACCTGCGGCGCTTCGAGGAGCTCGTGCCCGCCGAGGGCGAGGAGGCCCTGCTGAAGTAATCGATGCACTTTTATTTTACTTTATTTATCCCGTACTTCCATCTGAGCATCACCGGTATAGAAGTCCTAAGGTTCTGCGGCGTTGGTGACGGGCGATTACCCCGGTGGGATTTGCTCCTGGTTTGATCGATCGGACTAGGACGGAAATGGTGGTAGGACAGGCCGGTGTCGGACGACAGTATCGGATGCGGAAATGATAGCAAGCTAGAATAGTGCCTAGGGTCAGTTACCTACCTGCTATATTAGGACCCCAATCACGATAGGACTTTCCATGTTGAGATTCAGATTATGAGCAACCACCTTGAGCGTCGTAGGACTCGATCAACACGGCGCAGCCCGCTAGCTCCACACGGGAAATGTTAAGCCCACTGCCCTACTTTCAGCTCATGATATTAATAAGGCTGATAGGCCAAAGGACAGGGAGCGAGTGTAAGATATATCATACCATATCCCAATAACGAAAATCCTACCCACGTGGAAATTCATCGGTTAGAACGGGATCGTTAAGCCTTATGCCTCGCTCGTGTGGTAGGTAGAACTAATGACAACGTTTCATCGTTGCTTCAACGCCGCATTGAAGGCTTCACATTAAGTCCCGTACCCCCTTGGCAGGCGGCGCAATCCGCCTAGCTTAACTACGCTACACAAATTCCTTGCAGTAGCGGGTGAAGAGGGCAGTGTTATTGGCTAGTAATACGCAAGATGCCGCCTAAAACAGACGCGGAAAGTTAGACGCGGAACTGAGAAAAGTAAACATAGCGGCTTACCTACCTAAGCCATCAAGAGCTAGTGCAGTTGTTGAATACATTGAAAGAGAGGGAGTCTCGTAGCGTTTGTCTATGAAGGTGCCCTTATCTGTATTATACACCAGGCATACTCTTAGGAGAGAAGCCTTTGGGAACCCGCGATTTGCGAAGCTCGAGGTGTTGAGGCCCAGGCGGTTGGAGCATGCTTAGTGTTTATTATGCTTCTTCCGCCAGAGTCCCGCCCTATGCAGGCTGCGGCTGAACAGAAGTGAGCAACCGTCGCATTCGCCATTCCCATTGACACTAACAGGGAAGCTCAACCGGAGATGAACACCGATTTAACTCAGCCGTCTTCTCGCCTTGGACAGAGTTTGGGGGCTGAATGATGAGAGGATGCTAGTCCTAGATTAGGTACTCGGTAGTTAGGTACTCAGTAGGTTGCTATCCCGGTTTCGCCAGTTCGGCTTTACTAGATATGCCAAGCTGAACCAGCCACCGAATCAGCCATTGTCGTGACTCTTTGCCCATGCCCGTACCTGATAACCACTCCCACACGGGATCGGCCGCACTGTCTGTAAGGCTTAGGCTAACCCTGAAAGGCATTAGTGCTGTTGCCCTTGGCCTAGAAATAGCAGCAGTGCGAGCGCATACCGTGTTTCAGTGCATCCTAACATATCGCGTATTTTCTTCGCTTGAGCGAACACTTAAGGTTCTGGATGAGCAGCTTTATTTACCCTGATATACACCTTGAACACAAGCGTAAGAGGCTTGAGTGTGCGAGAGATATCGAAATCGATTGATTATAAGCTTTATTGCTTACTTTCACGCTGTGTTAAGGCTAATGTCAATGCGCTTGAGACTGGCGAGACGAGATAGTGGTGTAACATCGCTAGGCATGGGAGCCCTATCCCTCGAACTCCCATATCTCCCGCCCACATGTGGCTTAGCCTCAGCGTATCTTGTACGAATAGGAAGGATGCGAAAAGCCTTTCCGCTGATGCCAAGCTGCTTCATGTGCAAATGGGAGGATCAAGGCTATATGTAGTAGCGCTACTGCAGTGTGCTGTCCAGTCTGTGATCCCCGGGTTGACGCCAAGGGGGGAGTTAAGGAACCAACAAGAGAATGAAATGGTTCTGGGCAAAATAGACTTACATTTCATCATTTTCTCTATAGCCGATCTCTGCTGCTTTCCTGTACTGCCGTGCTCTATATGAGCAGTAAGTACTCTACTCACCTCACCCTCTTTTCCCTCTCTTTTGTCTTTGTCATTGTGGTGTGAGTTATTACGATGGCGCGTTTAGGCGGCCGCGGGGGCCTCTTCGCGCCGTCACTCTCGTTTATAGCAGCTTGCTTCTTCGCTCTTTCACTGGTGCAGCAGGTGTATGGGAGGTCTATGTGCGGCATCTTAGACCAGAGAAGTATGCTAAGTTCTGAATTCTTGTGTAGTTCTCATCGCTGATTGTTCGATCTCAATGTAGCCGCAATCGTTGATGACCGCCTTTTCTTTACGAGCGGGAACTACTCATTTGACGATGATGGTCTCCCGCGTCATACCACCTCGTCTATTTACTGGATCCGTCTGAACGAGACCATTGATGTCACGGGTCCCCTCGATTTGGCGCTACTTGGTTCAGCGGATCTACCCAGCGATGTTCTCAGTGGTGGACAAAGTCCGGACATGCCTGGCGGCAACTCTGGCACATTCTTTTACGATCACACTACATTATACCCATATGCTGGTCTTGTCGGACCAGACGCAAAGTAAGCGATTCGTCAAATCTTCATTCCTCTTTTCTGTCGCAAGAGCGCCTTCAAAGTAAGGGCAAAAAAACACGCAGCTGACTTTTGGTGTTCTAGTGGAATAAACAATGCGCTTTGGGCATTTAATACAAGTAACGATGCCTGGAACCTAACGGCAGTGGAGGGCGGTCAGATCTCGTTTGGGGACAATAGCGAAGGTGTTTTCGCAAGTGACCCGCGAACTGGGACCTCATTCTACACGGGAGGGTGGAGACTAGCCTACAACGGTGCGAACAACGGCACCGTCAAGTTTCGGTCGTCAAACAGCGACATCCCCATATGGAGCTTCGAAACAGCCATTGGCGATAAATTGCAAGGGCCCAACATACTGAAGGGCTCGATGGTATATGTCCGAAAGGGTCGGCAGGGCGTTTTGGTTGCGTTTGGAGGTTACGAGACAGCTACTCCAGGAACACAGATTTTCGACTCGTTCTGGGACCAGCGCCCGCTCACCGAGATATTCATATACGACATCTTCTCGAGCACATGGTATCATCAAACTGCAACTGGCGAGGTGATACCGGAACTTCGTACCGAGTCGTGCGCCGCTGTTTCTTCCGCCCCGGACGATTCGAGCTTCCAGATTACTATTCACGGCGGCTGGGATCAACTAAATAGGCGCGCTTTCAACGACGTTTACGTTTTGAGTATACCGTCGTTTCGATGGATTAAGGTGGAGGACTCAGGTAACCCTGATCTTGCGGGTATAGATCAGCCCGGACGAAACCGCCATAAGTGCGACATGTGGAACGAGACGTCGATGATTGTCACGGGTGGCGAAATCACGCTAGGGGTATGGAACACATCGCTGCTTGCTGAGAGTTGTAATGCGACATATCCGCCCGTAAAGGTGTTAGATGTTTCGACGTATGAATGGCAAACTGAGTTCAACCCAACTCTGACGTACTCGGTACCAAAGGTGGTTACGGATGTAATTGGAGGAGAGTAAGTATTACCCTTATTGGGACTGTTTGAGGAAGTCGTCGTACTGATATATGTTTAGTTCTTCCGGAGGCGCTACTCTCGTTGAACCGGAAAACGGATGGGAATCGCCAGAACTGGCAAACATTTTCAGTCAGACAGTTGTCAGAGATAGATATGTTCCGCCTAGTCGAATGATTCAAACCGATCCTGTCGATCCTGTCGATCCTGTCGACCCGTCGGAGCCGACTGATCCCCCTAATCCCTCTGATCCAAAAAACGACACACCGAGCAAAACTCAAAGCAAGAGTGGCCTTGACACTGGTCCCATTGTAGGAATAGTGGTCGGTGGGGTGGCTGCCTTGACAGGCCTTCTTGCAATTATCTACTACTGTTCTTGGAAAAGGAAGAACCAGGCGGCAGGTCAACTTATACCCAGCTCACCCAACACGCCTGGAGACCACTATATGACCGGAATACCGCTCGTGAAGGGGTGGCATAAGGTTGAGCTAAGCTCGGTACCAGACCCGAGATACGAGCTTGCTGGGGAAACGCACGTCTATGAAGTGCATGGAGATGATATATCGAAACAGAAACAGGTAGGACACTCTCAGAAGAGAGGGAAGTTGTCTACTGCTTCAACATTGCATTAGAGGTATATAGTTAATCACAAATCACTATTGAGCTACGACTCTCTTCGCATAAGCGCTCAAGTGCTTTTAATAGACTTGTAGGGCGCTTCTCGAATTCTAAAAGGGAGATTCCTTTTATCTCTCTGACACCCAGGCCGTACCTGTCCTTCGTGAACTCAATAGAGTCACGATGGACATCTACATCATATTCACTAGCGAAAAGAGCGCTGATGAAAATGATCACAATTTTTGCCATGAAACGGCCAGGGCACACTGAATGTCCGCCTAATACACGAGGAGTGAGTAGAAAGCGTCAATTAGGGGAAGGGTGGTTTTGCTTTCACAACGGACTTACCTCCATATGGAACCCAAGCCCCCTCGCAACCTTCCATTGAGAAGAATGGTGTAACCCCATTGTTTATTTCATGATGTAGGGTTTTCTTACGTAGGGATGGATGGACGGGACCGCTATCTGGAATTGATGGGTCTATCAAAAATCGGTCGGACCAGAATGATTCGACTGGATGCTGCCCATTCATAGTGTTCCAGAAAGTATGATCCATGTGGCAAGGCTCCGAACTGACAATAGCAGTGCTAGCTTTGGGCAGTGTCCAATTCCCCAAATCGACATCTTCGTGTGGGGAGCTGAACACGGAGTATATCTTGATATGACACCGTAAGACTTCAGCATAGACGCTGCAGAGAATTGGCGTGTCCTTGGCGAGTTTATTGGGATCGGCGTCCCGTATATTGGAGATAGAGTGCTTCTCGCAATAGTGCCGAAGCTCCAGTCGCACACGAGATAAAAGCGTTCTATCCTTAAATATTTCGAAAACCGAAAACAAGCTGCTAAGGACTACGTTACCAATAGATCTAGAAAAGCAATATTTTTTAGTTCATAGGAAGCTGAAATAGAAGAAAGGGTCGCTCACGCCCAAGCCAGTCCCAGGTCTAGCCTGGCAAGGGCCTCATCGTCGTGGTTATCGACTTTGAGAATGGTGTCCTGGCGGTGTTTCATCAAGGCGGAGCCCCATACTGGGTCTCCGTCTCCATCTCCATCGCTTTCAGAGACGTCAAAGTTCTCTCTCGCGTAAGCATACCAGTCCATAATCCGTTTGACTAGTCTATCTCGAAAGGCGTACTCCTTCCGCATTATAGATCTGGGAAGCCCAGTAGCATATCGCGGGAAGAGTTTATCATAGTGAAATATGTCTTCGGCGAACGTCGGATACACCCGAAAGATGCTTGGGCCAAATATAGAGAGTAGTGTTGGCGTACCAACAATGTCCTGAAAGAAAGGAAAGAGGTCCGGCATTTCGATCCATTCCTCTGAAATAGACAGACTGTCAAGTCTGGAGATAGCGTGGTTTGAGAATCGAATGGTGGTAGGTTGCAGCCCAGGTCCAGTGAGACCGCGGAATAGGCCATGGCTCGTAATATGATCAATTCGATTATGAGGTGATACTTTACTTTGCGGATGAGGCTGTGGAAAAGGACCCGAGTCATCTTGTAGGTAGATGCTTAGGGGTCGTTTGGATAAACCTAGCAGGCGTGCACTCACGAAGGCATATGCACTAATCGGACTAGATAAGGTCGCTTGCTTGAACAACATCTCGATGGTCTGCCTTTCCTGGAAGAGGTAAAACGTCTTGCCGAGGATCGACACTCTATTAGAGGTCAACCTCCCATTATAAGATCTTTGAAAAAAAAGGTCAGTATTTTAGGGCGACAGAGGATAAACAACATTCTAGGGAAGACGTACGATACTCGGAATAGGAATGCTCTGTGGTTCCACCATACTTGAAGCAAGGGCCCCAAAAAGGGGATAAGAAAGGGGTACTCTGGTGGTAATCGAATTTTGCCATTTTCCTCCAACTGGTGACTCTTGTGATATCGTTTCAGAAAAAATATATACTGGAGGAACAAAGACCCAAGCAAAAGGAACCCAGTTAAATGGATAGGAGAGGAGCTCCAAGTACGTAACAGTTCCATCGTCAAGTGCAGAAAGGTGAAGTGAGAACCGTAAGTAGGTGAATAGAATGAAGATGCCATGAAATTGTTGAGGATGAGGACTAGGGTCTACTAGAATCTTGAGACTTGTGAAGCATCAATGATACTGGAATCAAATTATCTGTAATCTCGTTACACAAGAGGGAACTTTATACACCTAAACACAGCGTCCTCTGAGAAACTTACAGTATTGTCAAATAAGATTTAGATGACCTAGATGAAGGGGACACTAGGTAGACCTAGCGTGCCAGCTGCGGTATGATAACAGATAGGGAGCCGAATTTCCTTACTATAACCAGATTTGTTCATACTCCACGAATCATAGCATAATGTAGGATATAGCTGCCAAGGAGAACTCGTACATACTAGTTATACAACGTCGCATTCGCTACCGATTACAGGGACATCTTATATGCACGCAATTGTCTGTCACAGCCTGCCTGCGACGGCCTGCTTCCCACGGCCTCTTTGCCACAGCCCGCGCACCGCTGATGACAGGACCTTGGACGCGAGAACCCCATCCGTGACTGACAACATACATAGGCCACTTCGCGCGTCGGAATACATACCAACGTACACGACCATCACACAATCTTCCACCTGCTCTCGCGACCGCCGCCCTAGTCCCGGCATTTCTTCTTCTGCGGATACAGGGCCGGAGAAGTTCTCTCACGAAATTATTGACCCCTAGCGACTACCGTCACGATCCGCTCATTATTTTCATAACCACTATGGGTCTATTCAAGCATTTGTGGATGGCTTTTCATTTCTACGTGATTCTGAACTTGGCGATCAGAGTTGGCATCCTGGCTTACGTGTACTGGCCGGGGAAAAAGACGCAAATCATGGTTGCCCTAGTGTTGCCCCTGTCCTGTGTGGCCGTCGCCTACAGATACTCAGTGTCTCGCGCTCAGGGTGAATGGAAGAACGGTAGCGTCGTGATTGATGTGGCGGGGAAGCCTGCAAATGCGAGCGTTGATTAGCGAGCCCAGGTAAGTACTCCCTCATTGAACGAGGGGTCGTTAGGAATCCCTCGCCTAATTGTACTCTACCTAGGTGTTTCTCACATCCCCGATACCCACAGTACCTATGTGTAGGTACTTACTTGCTTAAAAGCTACCTAATCAAGGTGTGTGAGACAATCGGACGACAGGGCTGCGTTTCTTATCTTAGGCCTCTGGACCTTTCATCATCTGTCGCTACCTATTCTAGATACGCGGACGTGCCACATAACCCAGAGGCTCAGGAGTTTAAGTAGTAAGCCGTATGTCAGTCAGGACCAGGAACCTAGTAGGTAAGTCTATATACTTTACTGTAGTGTGCTCTTGATGCTCAAACTCACCCTAACCCATAGATAGCATTAACATCCCCTTGCGTTCCGTCAAAATACCAACTTGCATATACGCTTTATGTGTTGAATGTTCAGTTATCCGTTAGATCATTGGTGACGATAATCCTTGTCTAGCGTGCCTGCAAGTTGGTGTTTTTATGGGGATGCGCGTGCATCACCCGCCGCGGAGCCGCATACTGAATGTTGGGGGCTATTTGTAGGTAGAATGGTCTCTCGAGTTTTCTGTCTTATTGGATGGGGGCTAGCATTCTGACTGATTTGTACAGTGCAACAGTTAGGTACGTCTAACTTAGCCACTATCAAAACAGATGCGCCGCATGCTGTGTGTGCCGAGCATCTAAACCAAGTCCTTATGTGCATTTCAGTGGCGACATGTATTTATAGGACGTTGCAACTTTATAGTTGGCACTACCCCCCTTCTCCACACTACCTAATATAGCCACTTTTGCAGGGGTGGGGTAGTGCAACTATTTCTCATATAGCCTTGCCTACCTACCTAGGTACAGTATGGTTAGGTGCAGCGACGGGAAGATGCAGGCTGCAGGAGCCCTTGGCTACATTAGCTCGATAGGTACCTAAAGTACGAAATCCCTACTACCCACTAAGAGGTATGTATACCTACCTGCCTAGTTGTATATTCAAGATGCGGTGCTACAACACTTGGCAGGTAGCTCTAGCAAAGGGTCGAAGCGACATGCCAATTTATTTTGATCTATCACCTACCCTCTCATCTCATTTACGACGGTTAGTTTCGTAGGAGACAGACAGATACCTACCTATATGCCATACGCCGCCACCCTCTGATCTCCGAAGAAGCACACGGCTTCTTCTTCCCAGTCTCTCTCGTCTTTGAAGGCACCGTGAGCTTGTGGACGTGTTCGCCTACCTAGGTCGATTTACCAGAATACATAATCCTATCGTTGTATAATTCGCAATACTCATCAAGATGCCAAAGACGGTTCTGATAACCGGCTGCGGCCCATCGGGGATTGGACTTGCCCTCGCGACCGAGTTCCACCTTCGCGGCCATCGTGTTTTCGCCACAGACTATCAGACTCTCTGCTTGCTCCAGCCAAAGATCTCGGCGTCGAGACGCTAGTTCTAGATGTCACATCCGCCTCCTCAATTGAGGCCGCCGTTGCTCATATTGCTAAAGCAACTGGTGGCCGGCTTGATATCCTAGTTAATAATGCAGGGCTCATGCACGTAATGCCATTTGCAGACACCGATGTCGATGCTGCTCGAAAAGTCCTCGAGGTTAATGTGCTGGGTGTCTTTGCTGTTACTAAAGCGTTTCTATCACTTTTGCTTGCCGCTACAGACTCGCAAGGTAGAGCAAGTCGACAAGTGCGCTCGCTCGTTGTCAACATCTCTAGCGTGAACCAAGTCTTTCGACCTTCTTTCTTCGCCATCTACAACGCGTCTAAGGCTGCTCTTGAAACTTTGGGAGGTACTATCCGACCGGAGCTGGCGCCGTTAGGCATCCAAGTAGTTACTATCAAGACAGGAAGCATTCGCACGCCCTTATTCGATAACGCACCACCCACCGAGATCCCGGAAAACAGCTTCTACCATCCCATCAAAGAATGGATAGAGAAGCGTCAGATGCTGGAGACAGCGAGGTTTATAGAGCCAGAAGAGTACGCTAGGAGGGTTGTCAGTGCTTTATTGCGCCCCTCAATCAAGCCGGTTATTTGGGTTGGCGGGTTATCCACCAGCGCCTGGATACTGAGCTGGTTGGGGTGGGAAGGTATTCTGGTAAGTTACACGTCTAATTTGAAGGCGTGGATTGCTAATATTGTATTCTATAGGATGGTCCGAATATCAAGCACAACCATCTAGAGAAGATTCGGAGATAGCTTTGCTCGACCTGTTGATCATATTGGAACAACTTGAATAGTGCTGGCAGTGTAATTCCATGTACCACTGATTCTCCTAATGGCTACTCGCAACGGCGTTGATATCCTTTTGTTGATAATACTACTTAGCCCCTATAAGAAAAATAAGCACGAAAAAAAACCCAACTGGTAGCCTCGCCTGGGTCAACAGATCATAACAAAGTCGGACCACCCGCCACTCAAATAATCTGAACTAATTGGTGAGCGGAAAGGCGAGCTATGCGAGAAGAGGATAGAACAATATCACGTAGTCTCAATCCGGGCAACGCACCCCTTTTCATTCATGATGAAGCGCGCATGAATGTGGACGGGCTACATCGAAAGTACCTAGCTGAGGAAACATTGCGTTGGGATGTGAGTGGGCAAAAAGCGCCCGCCGCGTAAACATCCACGGAGGTCGGGTTCGAACATATCTATCACCTTTACTAGTGGCCTACAGTGCCAAGACCAATGGATATCTGCGACCCCATCCTACGTACCTATGGTGGCCAAATTTGATGTACCTTACGTACTACGTAAGTATGTAGGTATATGTAGGTATACGTAGTACATCACAAACAATCCTCGTAGGGAGTAAGGAGTTAGGTGGCAGCGTCGTACCTACATCACGCTGACAGCCCTGCAGCATATACTCCCCTCTGCCATCGATTTTGTTCTTCGTGTAGGCAATACTTAATAAGTAAAAATAAGTAGTTCTACAGACCTTTAGTAGCCCCACCACTCAACCCTACCTTCCACACCACACTTTTAAGGCGTTCATAAGGCGTTATTTAACAAAAAAAAAATTAGAAAGCAATACTCAGCTAACCGGCTATATTAGCAATTACATTAACGCATCTCCCACATGACCGGGCCACCCAATTGAGTGGGCCACCCTGAAACCTTATATAAAATCCACATATAAAAACCTTAATAACTTTATTAATTTTATAGCTATAGACATGCAATTTGAAAATATGGGCTATTAACTAAAAAAGTTATGCAAATATATTGTTCAGCCTGTCTTTGAAATGTCCTCGGACTTCTGTTTGACACGGTCGCCTCTCGTCACCGTCCCTTTCACGTTGTCGTCTGTATCGAGTTTGCTTCTCTGTTTCTGCTACCTCTTCCTTCAACTGTTAAGATTCAAGAGGCAGGGTGCCGGTTTCAGCCGCTAATAGGTATGAAAAGCAATCTGATGCGTCGTTTGGGGACATCGGATTTTCGGGGTATCTGACTTGGCCGGCGAACGCTACTTGTCTGGCGAGATCAAGCGCTGTTTGGCCATGGCCATCGGTGGCGCGAAGGTCTGCACCTTGCTCAACAAGGAATTGAGCGAGCCGCTTGTCCCTCCGTTTCACTGCGATGTGTAATGGTGTCGTTTCAAGATATGGTGGCGCGACAATACTGGTAGGGTGTGAACGGCATGAATTTGCGAATTTAGTGTCTCGGCCATACAACGACGATAAAGGATCGTAATAATACCCGAAAGGCAACTCCCACTCCTCGTACTCCCGTACCATTATCTTGGCCCCGTTATCGAGCAGCCGCTGCCCTAGAGACTCATTGGGGGAATCGATGGCAAGCGTGAAGGCCAGATTAGCGCTTTCACAGGGGGTACTAAATGCTCCTGGTTGCATTTCCAGTAGACGCTCAGCAATATCTACTTCTCCTGCGGCAATTGCCAATAACAGCAATGGCCAATTTACCACTTCGGCCAAACCTGCACGATCCCCTAGCGACAACCGTGAAATTTCTGCCGTGATGATTGTTCGTTGGTTCCAGATCCCAAGACAGTCGTCTCGGATGTATTGTTGAAGCCTTGTCAGAACCTTGATCAATTCGTTATACCCCCATACTCTTATATCATCCATTCCTAGAATCGAGCTCTTCGAGTAACAGTGCGATGAAAAGAAAAGGAGAGAAAAGAGGTCTACTCCATAGACTGGGACTGTTGCTTTCCCCTCAAGCATACGGTCTAACTTTCCTGAGAAGTAATGGGGTAATATATGAAACCAATTTGTGAACAGGCCACTGGAGCTCGGAGAAATTGGCCAGCGGAGACTCCCGTGACATAACAGTAGGTTCAGAGTACCTCTTGCATCAGAGTTGTTTGATAATGCGGCTTTCACCATATCGAAAGTTATCGTAATCTCTCTCTCTCTACGGTGTAGAAAAGACTGCAAATCCTTAACTCCCCACGTACTTAATATATCAGGAATGAAATTCGTCATGAATCCATCTTGAGAACATGCTAGGGTAAACAAAAACTGATCCGTATTTGATGGTATGCAACGTCCAATAAGGGATATAGATAGGCCCGGCGGCAAATATCTAAGTTCTGATAGCCGAAGCTTGGCCTCTGATAGAAATTGAACAATCTTTTCTGACAGCCCCTTGAACGTTGGTGTTGATAGCCCCTGTATCCCTGACAGCAACTGAGTAATCACGAATAGTAATTGAACGGCCTGCGATTGGAAATGCTTCGCGCGCGACATCAATTGATTAGCGTCTGATAGCGAGGGAGCGATGATGGCAAGTAATCGATGTATCTTCCGTAGCTGACCCTCTGTCTGAAGCATAGTAATCTTCTTTTGTTGCGAAGACTTGCCTTGCTTTATATGCTTGATCAAATTCTGTATCGGCGACAAAAACGGAATAGCCTCTGTGAGTAATTGAATGACTTTTAAAACCGGACGGGTTCCGTTTACGCCGCCGATGAAGCAAACAGTAGTATATATGATATCGGACTCAGCTTGGGTGTAATCAGGGATTATCCATTCCTTTGCGCATTCTTCTTTGCATAGCCCGAGCAAAGCAAATATCTTGTCGCGGGGATCCGATGCCTCTGACCCACGGAAATCAAGCAGAAGTGAATGGAACTTTCTACCTCGTGTTTCTCGTGGTATCATTCCGGAACCCGTCGGCATGAGCCTGAACACAGCCGCAGCATAGCTATCTAGATCAACTTCTAGAAAGGTGGGCGCCATTGCGAAGATCTGAGCACGGACTGAGGTAGAACCGCAGAAGACTAAAGCTCTACGGGCATTTGCAACTTCTTGCAAGATCCAGACTCTGCGAAACCAGGGCCGCTTTAAAACTTCTCTCAAGCCTTGTTGGGCATCCTTCGCCCTGTGGTGTTGGAGCCGCACATTTTTCCAGGCGCCCTTCCATCTTTCGTCGTCGGATTCCCACCGACAGCCACGGGTGTATCTTTGAACGAGCAGAAGGGATTCCATAAGGATGCTTATAGATGCTGTCTCTGCCCCGAGGTAGATGATGACACAATTGGCGCCACTATAGATAGCTTGCATTCGTTGGACTTGATGCCCACGTTCTGAACTGTCATCCTGGTTGATCGCGATGGCATCAACCCAAAGGTAACGGTCTTCCTCTACTTTGCGTATATTCCCTAGAAGATGCCATAGATTTGGCGTTATCATGAATTTTGCCCCATCAAGCTTGATGCTGAATGCCTTAACAGATGTACCCCAGGTATACGAGATAGCCTCGTATTCAATAACGTTCTCGTCGAGTGTCGTGTAGATGAGTTGGCACTCAATATCCGAGTAAGCAGGCCCTTTAAGAAGCCGTATGAGACGGAAAGCAGAGCTTTTCAAGTCTAGTGGTTGGTATTTAAATGCCTCCATGATGTAATGCTACCAGAACTCGTCATCTGTAAATGTTTTATGAGTTGAGCCATCTATTGTTGAAGTAAGCTGTAGTGACGCGACTAAGAGAAAGAGAAGAGAAATATTAACACGATGGCAGAAATAACTTGTCCAGAGTATCAGGAGGCCGGCAGTGCTGCGCCCCGCACGAAAGCGCCATACGTCGTACATGCCTGGAGATATGCAAAAACTGTCTATAGACCAATCAAGTGGCAAGGCTTATTTTATATTAGAATAAGACCGCCTACTGAGGCTATGCCTGCATGACAATCATTACATGCATGCACATATCACCAAGGAAGGCGCGTTAGGATAAACAAGAGGCATATATCCTGCCGAGGGATTAGGTAGACTGACAGTTCGATGGTGGTAAGTGGAAGTATGCTCGGAATGAGCAAAATTGTCCACGGATGCCGAACAAGATTTTCTTCTGTAAAAAGTACAAGGCTCTGCTATTCTATAGGAACCTCCTACGATATTAGCATCAGGCGAAATAAGAATACAGCCCACCCTAGATAAGACGGAAGGTCCTGATATGATGAAAATGCGCTTTATTCACATCGACAAGCAGGCTACTCGAACCTAATCTTGCCCTCATTAACATCAGGATAAACATCAAAGCGTCTCTGGGTGTATATAGGAATACCCTTCCTCGTCTCGTCAATCTTGGCCCCGTCCAACTCCCAACTAACAAGTGTCTCGCTCTCTTCGGCCTCGGTGACGACCTGCGCCATGGGGTCGACGATCAGACTGTGGCCCCAAGCGTGGTATGTAGCATTCATGTCCCGCGCAGGACTGCACAGCGCGACATAGCACTGGTTATCCATAGCGCGCGCCTGTCCTTGAAGACGCCAGTGCAGCGGACCCGTGGTAAGGTTGAATGCGCCCGGGTATATCAGGGCGAAAGCACCGCGCCGTGCCGCGATCATAGCGAGCTCAGGGAAGCGCACGTCGTAGCAGATAGCCACGGCGATGCGCCCGTATCCAGGGAGATCCGCAAGCGTTAGTTTATCCCCGGCCGTTAGCACATCGCTCTCCCGGAAAGTGATCTTGCCTGGGATATCGATGTCAAAGAGATGCACCTTGCGATGCGTAGCTAGTAGTTTCCCATCGGGCCCGAATGTGAGGGATGTATTATAGTATTTCTTGTCTCCGTTTTTATCGGTTTCGACCTCGGGTATCGAACCGCCTACTAAGAAGACCTTCGCCTCGGCCGCCACCGACGATAGGGAGTTGAAGGAGGGCGACTGGTCTGGAGAGGGTGGAGAGGGGAGGAGGGTTTCGGCGTAGGAGGGGAAGTAGTCGCATCCGTAGGGCGAGTTGAAGCACTCGGGTAGCACGACTAGGTTCGCGCCGGCCTTAGCGGCCTCGAGTACTTTCTCACGGGCGTGAAGCAAGTTGGCGGCCTTGTCGGCGCCGCTGGCGAGCTGGATGCATGATAACTTCAGGGGCTTCTTGAGAATAGGGGGAGGCATGGTCGATGTCGTCACCGTGCGAGCGACAGTCGGGCTTGCGATGATGGGGTTGATTCGCGCGTGTCGGCAGCTCAGACGTAGATGAGAGTCTAGAGGGGAAGTATAAGAAGATTTGGTGAGGAGACGCAAGGCCTGATTGGTAAAGGCTCTCATGACAAATGCATCGTAGCGACTGAAAGGTGGTTGCGAAGTCGGGCGGGATGGTTAAGCTACTGTGGGGGGTTTCTGCTGCCGTGATCTTAGTGGGGTTGGGCTTAATTCCCGGGTAAGCTGGGGTATGTAGGGGTCAAAATTGTCGCCACTTCGAATGGGGATTAGATGAGAGGAATTTCCCTTCAAAGGAGCAGATAGCATCAACCACTCTCAAAAGTGATGCATTTGTCTGTCATATACGATATTGAATTTATCTACCAATCACAGCTCTTTCCAAGCAGCTCAGCGAGTTGCTCCAGATACTTTTTATCGATCTCATCAAACCCGTTGAGATCCGCACAGTCAATATCGATAATGGCCACGACTTTTCTGGAATCTCCCTCGCCGGCAAAAATGGGGACCACGATCTCACTCTTACTATCTCCGTCACAAGCGATATGACCGGGGAACTTCTCAACGTCGGGAACGAGCTGCGTTGTCTCTGTTGACGCCGCAGCGCCGCATACGCCTCTGCCGAAGAGAATAGTCTGGCACGCCACTTTGCCTTGGAATGGGCCGAGTATGAGTTGTTGCTTTCCCGTCTTTTTGGGGTCTAATGTGTAGAAGCCTGTTGTGAAACGATTAATATGGTGGGAGCACAGCATAGGTCACGATGCGACAAATTGATCCAAAACGGGACGTACCGGCCCAATTTACTTGACTGCTTGGAGAAGGTAGTGACTTATACGCATGCCACAGCAATGAAGCCGAGTTCGCCAAATTGCTTCATTCTTGTCAGTCACTCTGAGATATTTCCTAGTGCCTAATGTACACACCAGATCTATAACCGATAGAGTAAGTATGCGCATTTCTCAGAGTAGGATAAGAACTAGACTTACCCAATTCCTCTGACCATCGAAGAGACCTTCAGCCTGTAACAAGACTTGCTCAAAGGCTTCTGTTTTCGTTACGCCATCAGCGAAATTTGAAGCGTCTGCGTGAACCTTAGATGCCAGGTCTTGTGAGTAAATTAGCCTCAGTAAGCTTGTGCTGTGGGCGCTACGTACCATCTTTTGGGCGTCTTCAGGTTGACTCGTAGACTAATCTCGAAGTCCCAGCTAGGTATTTTTAAACCGAAGACGATATGAATCACAGTGTCACGATAAAAAGTTGTCGCCTCTGTTTAACTAGCATAACAAATGCTACCTTTTCATGCGGGATATGGAACGCTAGAGAAAAATGTTTAGGGGTATTAGTCAAAGCACGCAATTGGCAAGGCTTACTGAGCCCACTCCCAAGAACTAGCGCATCCACAGAGACACAGTCAGTCACATACTGACTACAGCAACCTCACGAATTCTCATGAATTGAATTGAGTATCTTAAGGCATTTTCAGAACAAAGGGACTGAATAATCGCTGGTGATCACTTTTGTTTCGAAATTTACATATTTTCATCTAAAATCAAGGTAGGCATAACGCGATTATTACTCAGCATCATGAATGTTGTGCGTGCTCCGATGGTCGAGTCACCGCGCCTTAACCTCATATCATCGTGGCGGACTAAGCATATTTTCAGCATGACTGGATACCTCCAATTCCCTACCTGAAAGCGATAAACGCGGCTCATAACTCCTCGCCGTTTACCCTTAATCTCGTCATCGCTTCAAGCTCATATACCCGGAGCGCGCCATATCGCCGAAGCAGCGCAACAGTCCGCTAATAGCGACGCTCTCTCTTCTCAACCTCTATCACAAAAAATCGTCAGCGGTCAAATCTTCATATCTAATCCACTTATAAAACAGAAGCCACAATAACCAGAAATTCAGAAAATAAAGAAAGAAAATAATAACCAGCTTTAGACACCCTTCGGCTCGCCTTCCTAGCCTGCCAATCCATGAAATTCAGCAGCGCATCAAGCGGTGTTCGACGGGGCTTTCCTAGGCCTCTCTTCGCTATCGGATTGATTTTGGCACCAGCCTGGAGTAGGACCTTCGCGCTCTCAATCAGTCGGCAGATCGCTAGTTCATGCAGAAGTAGGTATCTGTGGTACTCGACGACAATTTCTGTGTGTTCTGGCTCTCGCTCTGTATTGAAATTGAGATTGAAATTGCGTAATCTATCGCGCGACGCCGTTACTAGCGGAACGACGTACGTCCGCAACATATCCGCCAACTCCTCATCGTGGGCGCACATAGCCCCTCTTCATCTTCTTCGTCGAGTTTGTCCGAGTACGCCCAGGCCAGATGTCTGAAGACAGGGAAATCAGCGACCTCGTCGCGGTCCTTGTCTCTATCCTTATCCTTACCACTACAATTTCCTAGATAAGTACCACCAACGTCATTGATGTTGACCCTATCATCCGCCGCAGCACCATGATCAAGGAGAATCTTCACCGCGGCACGGAGGTAATGACTCGCGAGGACGAGAACAGGTAAACATCCCTCGCGATCCCGTACGTGAATATCCGCGCCGTGGCTTAGCAGGAGTCGCACTCTGAAACTCCTCCGCGGCATGCCGGGACCCCGCACCCTCGACGCCGTAGCACACACCCATGTACATCAGCGCCGTGCGTCTGTTGCTATCAACGGCGTTCACATCTGCGCCTGCCTCGAGGAGGAGTTCTACGAGATCCGTTTTACCCGCGTATACGGCTAGCATGAGGACTGTGCTCGTTCGTCCGGAGCGCCACGCCGGTGCCAGAGCGTCGCATTTGAAGTTATGGTAACGGATGACTTGCAACGTGCGCTTTAGCATGGCCTTTTGCGTGGCGGGGTGTCCGCGGATATAGGGAGTATAGAATCTGCTAGGGCTGCAATCGCTAATCCAAGTGAAGTCGCCCAGGACGAGGCAATGCGGGACCCCGATCCCGTCTGTTGGGGGTCGTCATCTGGGATCTTCGCGTAGTTCTCAAGGAGGATCGCGAGGATACCCGCGTTCCAATATTGCACGACTATGTCGACTGCGCTTGAGCCGGCCGAGGGACCGAGAATAAACTCCTCGTGGGGTACGTCGTCGGGAGAATCAGGCCGGACGTCAGGGTCCGAAAACAAGAAAATGAATCGCCTCTCGCCGTCGGGGAGAAAGGGGTCGGCGTCATGGCTTAGGAGAGCTTGGACGGCTTCTACGCTGTTGAAGCGCACTGCCTAGTGGAGTGGGCTACCTGTGGGTAGCAAGAACGGATAGTGGAACATCTTGCCGCCCTGGCTTGTCAGGGCGTCCATGGACGCACCCTCCTTTATCAATTCTCTAGCCACCATGTCGATCTCATCTGGATGAAAGGTGAACAGCCAGTGAAGACACGATGGAGCCCTCCGCTGGGGACGAAGGGATGGGTCTGCGCCCATTTCGAAGAGGAAGAGGACGGTTTCGGAAGCGCCACATAAACAGGCGCGGTACAGCGGCATTTCCCTTAGGTTGTTGCACATGTTGACGCATTCGCGTCTCATGATCGTCTTCAGGATATTAATCGCCTCGGCATGATTGAAGGAAGCGAGAATATGTGGTAAACAATCTCCCCATTGATTCAACGGCTCGAGGAGCGAGTCCGACGAAAGAGGTACACTAGATGACAAGCCCAGGTATTCCTCGAGGACTTGAGGAGACATCCCAGAGTGATGTTGATTGAACCCCCCTGACTCCTGGAACAGCTTCAGCGCATCATCGAAACTCGCCCCATGCATCTCCCTAACCTCGCGAGAAATCACCAGAGCACCAGTAGCGATAGATTCCAAGCCCCATTCCCGAACCCTCGCCTTGATATCCTCGTTGACCTCGTAACTGTGGAACTCATAATACCGAAAGATCAGGGCGCGCGCCTGCTGCACGCCTCCCACGGCTACCGCATGTAGGAGACGGGCCCAGGGTGCTGACGCCGTCGGCTCATCGGTTGGTCCCGGTCTGCCTTCAACCCATTTCAGAAATACGGCAAAGGCGGTCTCGGGGGACCGGCTCTCCTCGTCCTCGAGGAAGGCGAACATGAGTGGGTGTAGGAGCTCGACTTCTACATCGGGTACTTCCCAGTTCCAATGTTCGTAGTCGGAGGACAGGATCGAAGAGGCTGGGGAGCTGGTGATGGACGACGTGTCGTCTTCGTCCTCGGCTTCGGGGTCAGTGTTGTCAAGGTCTAGCTCGGATAGATCTGGGGAGGATACGGCGTCGCTAGGTTAAATTTAGTTCGTAGTCTGTCGAGCATCTCCGTTCTTACTCACAGTTCTCCTTTACCCTAATTCTCTTCCGCTAAAAGGGGGAGCATCCACTACAGACGGTCTCGCAGGTCTTTACATAAACATAACTGTAATAGATTCTCACAAATGTGAGCGAACTCCGATATCAAACCCTCTTCCTTGTAAATATTACTCAGTGCCGCAGCGAGCACATTCTCTTCCTCGTCACTAGGAAGCGCTATAGTAAACTCACAAATAAGCGCCCAAGTAACCAATCCAAAGGAATACGCATCAAGTCTATCTAGTAAGAGAGGATCAAGCGCTTCGCCTTCCTCATAACAGCGCCGCAGCTCCGGCGCGCGCCAACCAACCGTACCTCTACCAAGAAGCTCACCTCCTTTACTCAAATCCGTACCGCTTCCAAAATCCGACAATTTAGCGACCCAGCGACCTTTTCGCTTAAACACCAATATATTCCCTGGCTTGAGATCGCCATGGATAAGTCCAATCTCATGAATCACGTCCAGGGCAGCAGCGATATCTCTGACCAAGCCGAATCTTACCCGAAGTGAAATTTCCTGGTTGGACGAGAGTATCCCCGCAAGATCCCCATCCGCCAACTCGAGTGCTATAAACGGCGTCCGATGCCAATTATCGTCATCGATGCCCCATCCCACGATATCCACGATGTTCTCGTGGCGGCGCAGCCGCGGGTGTCGCAGCGCCGCGACCTCGACCAAGAAATCGCGTACCTGTCTGCGCACTGCGGAATCCGACAGGTCGAGCCGCTCTTTAGCGCCGGGGACGAATCGAGGCGTCTTCAGCGCGACGGTGTGGAGACCCGCGGACGGATTCGTGAAGAGGCCGATGCTGCCTTGGCGCACGACGAATTATGCCCGGGCCCGATTTGCGTTGAGGGCGGGATGGTGAAGTAGGGCGCGCGGATCTAGAGCTTGTGGATGAGGACGGCGAGCTCGGCTATGGGGAGCTGGGAGGGGTAGTTGTGGTTTTGTCGTCGGGGTGCGAGAGTTAGGCTTTGGAAGTTACTTTGATGTGCGGAGATGGCACTGATGTAGGCTGCGAAGGAGAGACCAGCACCCGAGCTGAGTGAGCTTGTATCCATCTTTGGCTTGGACAAGTTCGTGGCATAATCGAGTGGAGTCTCATACCGAGATAATCAATAGGCCTCGGACTAAAGAGTCGATTTACAGATTGGTGACGAACTTCTCAATTACGAATTGAACAGCAGTCTGCTACGAGGTGCTTCATCGCATCAGGGGTCCCGTGGCTGGAATCTTCATAACCGTCGTAGATCCTGTGATTTCGGGGCCGAGAAAGGCAGATTACTCAATTATACTTGCTTTGCCACCACAGAACCCAACCGGCTCAAGGAGGCAACCGCCTAGGGGTCTCTGCGCCTCACTAGAGTTCTAAAAGTTAAGAGAGCATAATTAATTGTTCACGATGGAATCTAGTTACTACCAACCGCTGTGCTATGTCCCGTGGAATAACCCAGCATGGCGGACCTAGCCACTCGGCATCGCAGGATTAGCCATTGGGATTCCCGGCCTAGTCCAAGTAACCCTTCAAAACGGCGACGCCATCCGCAGAAGACTCGCACACTCCGAAGACGACTTCAAAAGCCTGCTAGACATCGTGATAAGAATAAACAAGTCGCAGAGAAATGACATGCTCCTCTACTTCTTCAGCGGAGAACAGGCGGTCCCGTAGGAGCTTCAGGATGAGCTCATCGAGATGTTCCAAGTCCTGCGCGGCATATTCAAGAGGCTGCTATTAATGTTCCCTGACGCAGAGACAGGGGAGGAGAAGAAGAAGAAGAAGAAGAAGAGGAAAACGCGGAAGAAATAGTTAAGGCCCCCGAGGAATGGAACGATCGCTTCTTTAAACGCGCTTTAGTCTTTGTCGTGTTTGGGCGACGCAGACTGCCCAAAGCGATAATTGATGAGAACACGGAAGATGGCGAGTATGGCGTCTTGGCTTTGAGAAAGGTGGAACGGCTGAGAGATACAGTCTACGAATCCCTGGACGGCACGAAGAAAGGCACGCGACTACTACTCACACAACCCGACGCTGCACACGAGCACCACCCCGGAATTCCTCGCTGCAAGTACGCACGCGCGTGACTACGGGCGAGACCTACAACTACCTCCTCGAGTACCGCACCTACAGCGACGACGCCCGCGAGCACGAGATCCAGAACCACCGGCGCGCAATCCGCGAGATAGCGAGCATCCTGCATTACGCTGACGCGTGCCTGACGGGGATCCTGCACTGCGACGGGTTCCTCTGGGAATCACTGTCTAATCGCTTCGAGATGCGCTTCCCGTTCCTGGCGGGTCTAGGCGCGCCCAGGACGCTCCTGGACATGCTCGTCAACTCCGAGAGGCGGCGGGCGGGGATCAAGCACGCGCTCGATGAGCGGCTCGTGCGCGCCGTCTTCGTGCTGCATGCCGCCGGGTTCGTACACAAGCAGATCCATCCCGACAACATCGTGGTCTTCGACTGCACAGTCTCGGGTAAAGTTGAAGACGAAGCTGAAGCCGATTCCGGCAGAGAAAAAGAAAAACTCTCGGAACGAAAGCAGTACCCGTTCACGCTTGGCGAGCCTTTCCTCGTAGGTTTCGACAGCGCGCGCAAAGTAGACGCTGCGTCCATGTTACCCCCCACTGAGGACTGGCGGGAGAGCATCTATCTCAGTCCGGAGCGGCACCGGCTGCAGCCTGGGGACGAGTTCTAGATGCGTCACGACATCTTCAGCCTGGGGGTCATGCCCCTCAAGATCGCGTTCTGGGGGACATCCCGGGATCTCGCACCCCCCGTACTGGGGAAGTACGTTTGGAAAGACGGGGCCGCGGAGAAGAGGTTGAAGTCCCCGGGCGAGCTAAAGCGTGCATATCTTTCGCTGGCTGCTCGCGCCGTTCTGCGGCTCATGGGGCGGAGATACGCGGATGTTGTCACGGCGTGCTTGACTAGGCTCGAGTCTGAGGGACGCGGGGCTAAGGACCTTAAAGATGACGATGGGACCGTCGTTGGTACGAGATACGTTACGGCCATTACCAAGAAGCTGGAGGAGATCTCAATCTAGAGTCGGGGAAGCTTGCCATTAATCGTGAGGAAGCTAAGTGATAAAACTTGGAAAAGTGCGATAAGCACTAAGTAGATACGCATTCAGATTAGTTGTGGCTAAATAAATTAGTCAGTACCTAAGTATCTAAAAGCTTAACGTGCTAGTCTGTTATAGATATTCATATTGTGCGGCCGCATATTCTCTTCGTGGGATTTAGAAGATAGCACGGGCAGCGAAGTTTACAGCGCAATACCTCGATGCAAGCAAGGGGCATGCCTCTGAGACAACATGGTAGGATACCGGGCGGCTGTCAAGTCTGATATCAGAATCGCTTTTTTGGCAATGGCATAAAGGCTTAGCTTCCTTAACGATGGTACCCTGGGAACTTATCGCATAGAAAACAGTCGGACAATCGGGGAGACGAAGCGGTGAAGGGGGGTAGGCTGCATGCAAGATACCATTCCTCGTCGCGCTCGCATGCACTCTCTAGACCACTTGACCTTCCTTCAAGCATGGGGGAACACTAGGAAGGGTAAGGATTGCCTCGCGAATAGTCGAATCGCTTCGAAGTCCACGTTCCCGGTACGGGAATACTGTATGCCAATGAATCGCTTGGTCGGACGAATACCAGAGCGATGCTCATGGGAAACTAAAATAACTTAGAGAGAGAAAAAGAATATGCCTTCTGAATTGTTAGTCTCGGTAAGTATCTAACCTCGTTGTAGACCCGTTCTAGGACACTTGCATTGATGTCTATAACTGTTCAGGACGGCAAGTGACTGTGATATTAAATGGCGAAAGGGGATGTGCTTATCGCACCATGTCTTACTTCGGATACCAAATGTGCGAGAAAGCCGGGGTGAAAGACCTTATCTTGAGCGAGTGGCAGGCGGACCTAGCCTCTTAGACAACAAGGAGATGCCTGGATCTGTCACACTAGATAACAGAAAAAATGGTAGTACGTGCGGCTTGCCCGTTAACATAAAATCTCCAACAAGCTGATCCAGGATTTGGTTTCCGGGGATGGTGTAGTATGAGTGCACTCGTATTATTGTGGTAGTTATGTAAGTCACTGAACCAGCTGCTGGCTTTATTATCTCCAAGGGATCATCATTCCACCCCGACGGGCTCGCCGACCGGGATTGATGTTTTTCTTACATTATATCAAACGGGTGAACGCTCGCGTGACCTCTCTGCATGGGATTCTCTGGAACCTGCATGTGGCGTTGGTCTGGTTCGGTTCGTAGGCCTGGGTAGATACTTGTCCATTTTCAGTGAGCCGCACATCGGACCTTCAATGGGCAATGCCAAGACCTTTGTGTAAGTACCAATTACGCAAGGAAATCAGGCCTGCGCAAGACTTTTAGTAGAGGGCAGCTGCTAGGAAGTATTGATTATCACCGAGTATAGATGGCGCTAGCCAAGTAAAATTCTCAATTAGGGGAGATAGGTAGGCGGTGTGTAATGAGAGGTTATCAGAGAAGAATCAATCTTGTATGTGAGGATATAGCTCGCCTTCGTTTTAGTGTCATGCTCGCTACCATAAATGATATTGATAGGACTTCAAACGTCTGCGGGAGAGAGGAGGGATATCTGAGCAAAATGGAAGACTGCTTCCTGAGTGAGGAGGTCAAGTCAATAAGTAGTAATGCTTGCCGAACTATGGCAAATCCATCGGATGCCATGTGACGTGAGGCTCTGCTGCCAACAGTCCGCGGAATCATCCGGAGAGGATACCCCCACTCACTATCCATGTTAGGATTTCCTCGACTTAGAACGCTGTAAGGGGGGGCGGCCATTACGAGCTCAAGGTAACGTTGATGAACCCCATCACCGCAGTCGTGTGCCAAATCAAGGGGCCTAGCAATCTCGTTAGGATCCCAACGGGGGCCACAATGTCAATTTTCAGGCTCGATTTAGCCAGAACTGTCCACCTAGGTGCCATTCATGTGGGAACCAGGTGTGTTTGGACACCTTTATCACTCAGAAGACGGAACGGCAAACGTAACCAGTGATTCCGGCTTTGTTGTGTAGGAGGCTAAGCTCCGGCCGGTGTCGGACACGCCGTGTTACCTACATGAAATTAAACATTTGTCAAAGTATCCGCAAGCGCCATATGCGATTTGTATAGTAGCATTTCGAATATCTGTTGCACAGATAGTTGGAGGATACGACGGCGCATCGGGGCCAGAGGCGAGCGGTCTGCCTGTCCGTCTCTCCAACCTTGTGCCTATTGTGCCTATACGATAAATCGCTGGTCCGATCGCTTGAGACACGCGCGGGGCAGTGGCCCAATCAAGCACGCAATAGCCAACAGAGAGTATGGACCAGACGCATCTTGGTGGATTTTGAGCCGGGATGGGCGACTGTATAGTTACAGGGAGTTGCTCCCGGCCCGCACTTGGCGGCCGTTGACCGTCTACACCCCCGGATCTTTGATATCATTATTCGCCCAGTGGGGGTGTGTTTGAGCCGTGGAAATCTTAACTCAAGCAATCACGGCGTTATACGCGGAGGCGACGTTGACGAGGGGCGGCAAGATGGTGCGTGGCCTTGTTGGCTGAGAGACAGTTCAGGGCTCAACGACGACCCTACTGTTGGAGCAGAGCACCTTGTGCCAGCGACTCTTGCCAGTGGGATGCACCTGTAGGGAGCGTAGTATGAGCTACAGGGATCGCCCAGTATGCGCGTCAGGATTGATAACAGAGGGGAGGCGTTCATGGGTGGGGTTTCTGATGAGGTCCAGCCCGTTCGAGACATTCAACCCTCCCAACGCAATGAATGGTGCTATGGCCACCATCACCAGTATCTCGCTTGCACTCGTGAAATCGGTATTTGGCCACCTAACCCCCTTAAACGTCCTTGATGCACCTCATAATTTCTCAACTGCCGAATCCGTTTGTCACACCCATCTGCATAGTATGCTGTAGTTAGGAATAAGATTGTGTATCGTAAGGAAGAAAGAGATTGGGCAGGTCGGCTGGCAGCTGAATCGTGGAATCACTCGGCTAACAGGACCATATAAGAAAAGATACCGTTAGTAATGCACAACGTGCATAGCTGGTCGGTGCATTGCATATGCTTGGGCTCAATGTCCGTCCATGTCTGCTGTGTTCGTGTGGCGCGTAGCACTTTATTTGCGGCGAGGGAGTCTAATGGACGGTGTTGGTGGTGCAAATACATCAGAGGTGATTGCATCTTATCACATGGCAGACTTTGGTGGTCGCACGCCTGAACGTGTAGAAAATCTATGGATGATAGCCAAGTTAGGAAAGAGGTCGCGCGATCAACGGGGAGATGATCGGTGTCGATACTTGACCAATGTACTTAAGAGTAGTAGCTTACTAGGTACATATACAACTAAAGTAGATGCAAGTGCTTTTCCACGATAATGATTGGCCAATTGCTTTCTTGAAGAGAGACAGAGGTGAGACAGAAACGCCTCTCATCTCCTACCACCACGCTATCTCCTCGCGTGCCGAGCCGGCAAAGTGGAGAGAGATAGACGGCTAGCTGGGCTTATTCTCAACGGTCTCTGCCTCAAATATTCTGGTGTAAAGAGTAATTGCTTCGTGTTGAATACTGGAAACAGCTATTATCTTGGAGCAGCCCATGACATATAAGTACCTAAGTAGAAGAAGAAGATACCTTAGGTAGAAAGGTACTACCTAGCAGACCTCCGTGTCGTTATCGGCATACTACATACGGATCCTGGTTGGAAGGTGCAGGTGTATTAAGACAGGGAATAACACCACCACCGCCGGCACTTACCTACAGTATGGCCGCTGCGCTTTCTTTGTCCCATCCATGTATTGATTTCTTTGTCCGCAGTAGGTACGAAAATACCTAGACTTAGTAAGTGGTACCGATAATAAATGGTAGGTGGGCGATAGGTAAGTACCTGGGTAGGTATTTTATACCACTGCCATTCAATGATTTATAAACTCCACGCCATCTCACGATCCCGCCATTCACACTCACCTACCCTCTTTCTGGATTCCTCACACCTACACAAACCTCTCGGATTAAAGGCCAAGATTCGTGACCTACCACGGATCCCTGACTAGCAAAAAACTCTAGCCTCCCGAGGTCGATTCAGGTTAGCAGCGGAGGCCTGTCATCCACTGGCACATGTTTGCGCTTGCAGACCCTACGTAATAACTACCGACTAGGTCAGGACTAAGTCAGGGCGGAAAGCATCGTGGCGGGGCCTGCTTCTTCCTTGAACCAACAGTAGCGTATCTCGACGACCAAGTCGCGAGACGTCGATCCCCACGCATTCATCTCTCAGCCGTCCCCTCTAAACTGCATACGTCGAGTCCTCTCATCAATCAAGCCCAATTGTGTCATCAGCCATTGAACCAACCCAAGAATCACGACCGTCGTCACCAACATCGCTACCGAGACTTCTTATCCACCCGGCATAGCCCCACCGCCGCCATAACAAATTGGTCCACCGATCAATCGGCACAGCAATTCAACCTGAATCCTGCCTTTGTTTCACATACTCGACCCGGCATTCTCTCATCAACAAAACGAAACCGGATAACACCAAGTCGACGGTCAAGGGCGCAGCCGCAGCCACTAGATAGGTCGATTGAGACGTCTAATAGACGAGTACCCTCGGGTCTGACCTCACTCAGTATGCGCACAGTGCGACGATGAAGTTTGGAGAGCAACTCGAGGAGGCCTCGGTGCCTTGCTGGAACTTACACAACGTCGACTACAACTCTCTGAAGCACCAGATCAAGACACACACCACCAAGGACCAGGCCGCAGTCGCTATTGCTATCCCCGGTCACCAAGACCAGCACTTGAGGCGCTTCGAGGATGCCTTCTATTCAGAGCTTCGTCTCCAGCATGACCGTGTTGGTCTGTTTGTGACCAGCAAGGCCGACGAAATCTCGCGCCGTTTGCGTATGTCCTGCTCGCCTTCAACCTTCTTCACTCTATATCTCCACACATGCGCTCGCTTCAAACCCTACGATCGCAGTTTACAGCCAGCTGACCTTAACGGTTCTAGACCACCTCTCGTCAATCGTTCACGAACTAAGCCTTAAATGCGCCGACAGTCGAGGCTTGTCGACCAAGCGCCAGCGACGACTCGCCAAATACCATGCGCAACTCGAAGAGTGCGGTCGGGATATTACCGCGCTCGGTCGGTTCGTCGACGCTCAAGTCACTGCCTTTCGCAAGATCCTCAAGAAGTACAAGGTACGTCATATTATACATGGGTGCGTTCTAGAGCTACTCGCAATGCTAGGCGTACCGCCATGGCAACCGTAATTGACACCATGCCACCGTCATATAAAGTTGTGTAGCACACGCTAGTCTATCATGCAACGCCTTTTGGCTTTCGATGCACGCCACCGCGCGTGGCAGAACTGTCAGGACCAAGGCTAACATGTGATTCCACCACCTATATAGAAATGGACCGGGTCGACGACTTTAACTACGCGGTTCAAGGACAATGTCCTTAATCACCCGAAGAGCTTCACAAACTACAACCCCGCGCCCCTTCAAGCCCAATACCGCGAACTACGAACTACCCTCGAAGCCAATCTACCTGCCGACGCAAATATCCTCGAACCGGCGCCCTTCCACCGAATCGCACGATACTGCCAGTCGCAGAACTCGGCGCGACTCTAGCCGCGCAGCGTATGATGTCGCGGCCATACCACACCCAGGGTACTGGAACGAGTACGACCACGGCAGTGAGGCCGGTGACCACGACGATACATACGTCATCTACATCGACCCGAACGCCAACGACGAGTTCCCCGGCTTGGCGTATATGAAGAACATGTTCGTGAATCCCGTCGACTCGGTGCGCCACTGGCTGCAATCGCAGAAATCTAGAGGCGTGACTTCAACGACTACAGTATCCTCTCCATCAGAAACGCAATCGCTTTTAGGCTGCAGGCAGGATACAAGCAACGGCACATTGTCAGACTACTTCGCCACGCGACACTCAGCACCGGACGAACCGGTGACTGAGGATGATTACTTTTCCTCGCACTCGTCTTTCTCCGCCGACGACTTCAAGCTCGGATTATACCAAGACAGGATGCTGACACGGGCGGTTATAGTCGCTTTTATTGCGGCTTTTGTGCTCTTGGGTATCTCTGGACTATTGGTCATGACGGGACGTCGGCGCCTACGTCTCGAAGTTGATGCTGGCGCCGCTGTGGGCTCCGTCGCCAGCCTGTTCTGTGCGTGTATGGGTCTCGGCGCCATGCTCTACCGTCATTACCCCGTCAGCCACCTGTATTGTCTGGCTGTCTGGGTTACTTTCATCACTGTGTGCATACTGAACGGCATCTTGCTCGTGCTGGTCGCTGGCAGCAGTGGTATATGACAGCATTTGTCTACTGTCCCATCTTGCGACTTTGTTCGCGTATCCTTCCCGTAGGGTCGGAATATGTGTGTAATATATGCTTGCTACTTACTTACTTGTCTTTTACTCTGTACAGATGGATTGATTCCTTCCAGATTTGCTCCGGGACAAAAAAATAAACGGTTCGGCTGGGATGGCGCATAGCGTGTCATGATCATTTTTCCCCCCGCATCTAGTTTCATTTTATATGAGAGATGCGTACGGATACAGTACCTTTGGGTATCTTCGTCTCACTTAGCTTGAGGCGGAAAGGGAGGATATATCTGCATTTCAAAGTTTTATGACTTACGCATACGTATACGAAGATTGCTTGCTGTGGTAAGGGGATCAGGGAGGTTGCAAGGAGTAATGGATGGATGCGTTTACTGGTATAGGATTGTCTACAGTAGGTACGCACACGGGTCCACGGTACCGCCTTGCATTTGTATATAGGTGTCGATAGAGAAATAAGAGATATTGACTTTGATGTGAGTATTGCGATGGATGTATGTAGATTTATGTGGATGTATTGCTGTCTTTGACCGAGGTCGCTGGATGGCATAGTGCTGTAGCAAGAGGCTTGCGTAGATACTAATCTAGATGAGTAAGTACCTAAAGCAAGGAAGGTATTGACCACTTGCTACCCTGCGTGATAGCCAGATCATGCATGCCGTTTCTACTATAATCGCGCTTTCCTGCAGATGGGGGTATCTCAAGGTTTGATGGCAGGTGCGGCGGACAAACGCTTCAATATTACCCCTTTCGGTAGTATAAGTACTAACTAAGTAGGTACCGTGTATCGTGTATTCAACTTCGTGTACTCTATAGGTAATATCATATCCCTCCCCCGATCCTTTGCTATAACCCGGCTAATCGACCCTCACACACTTGCACACGTATACATTTCTCCATATCACACTTCTTTCATATGTGTATCTGACCCTCTAGCCTCGTAAGCTGGATTTGCAACTATTAGTCTCAGCCCCAAAATTCTGCGATCTCATCTTCGCGGAAAGCTGGTAACACTTCGCTCAGGGGGTGAATGTCGCGGCTCTGATCTACTCTAAAGGCACTAGCTTTCTTTTCTAGTTCTTTAGTTTTCCCTTTCTCGTTTTCTTCATTTCGTTCCTTGATTGCTTTTCGTAAACATTTGCTACCAGAACGTGTCACTTGCGATAAGACCAACTATGACAGGCTTTTTCTGTGGCGAGAGCGAGGGCTCTTTTCACAGCTTCTTCAACCGGCTGCTTTGGAGCGAGAAATTATGGGATGTTGGCCGTTACATCCGTGGAATTTTCCACTCGACGGGATTGAGTATTCCCGGCATTGTGCCGCAGAGGTTGAGGTGTCCTTGGGTCATTGAGTCATCAATATAAGCAATAAAATCGATCCTGGGGGCTACACTGCCACTCTCGGCTTAAAATGCCCATAACACATATAAATAGACGTAGGCTGAAGGATGCTCTATTAGAGCTCCCTACGCGGCGTTCTGAGGCCTCCTGAAGCCAAAAAGGTGCACATCCCCTCAGCAACTTCTACTTACTTCCCTTCGATATCCTGAGAGCAACTTGGCGGCTCTTGTTACTTGTCTTCTTAACATCAGCACCTTCCCACACGACTCTATGTGGCTCATTGATTGCCGAAAACTGACTCTAGTGGAGGTGGACAGTCATGTAGATGTTAGATATGCCATACTTTCTCACACCTGGGAGGCCGGCGAGGAAGTCCAATTCGACGAGTTCAAGAACAAAACCAGGAAATCGAGACGTGGCTGGGACAAGATTCGAATGCTTTGCCGGCTTGCCGTACGTGACGGCTACGAGTTAGCCTGGTGCGACACATGTTGTATCAATAAGACGAGTAGCGCGGAGATCACCGAGGCCATCAACTCTATGTTCCCTTGGTACGCAGCGGCGGGTATCTGCTATGTTTACCTAGCGGACTATGCTCCATCATACCCACCTAGTGGGATGGGGGATTCAAGATGGTTCACGAGAGGTTGGACGCTTCAGGAGTTAGTTGCCCCTGCTCGAATACGTTTCTACGACGCGTCTTGGAGATTCATTGGAACAAAAGCCACTATGAGCAAGGAACTTGCTGATATCACTAACATCGAAGAAGATGTTCTTCTTGCTTCAAAACACCGAGACCTAGACGATGTTCTTAGTGAGGTACCGATAGCGAGGAGGATGTCGTGGGCCGCGAGGCGAGAAACGACTCGAATTGAAGATATGGCCTATTGCCTCCTAGGCATCTTCGGCGTCAATCTTCCTCTTCTTTATGGCGAAGGTTACCGGGCCTTTACCCGACTCCAAGAAGAAATTGTGAAGACAAGCAACGACCTATCGTTATTCGCATGGCTATCCGCCGAACAAGCCATCCCGTCAGGTCCCGGTTACAGCTATAGCGGCGTTTTTGCCCAGCACCCCAAAGCTTTCATAGGCTCAGGAAGGATAGCCTTGGATAATAATTCAATGTATAACTCAGATTTCACAATATCCAACAAGGGCATCAAGGTCGAGATGAGTCTCTGGTACTTGCAGCCGAGTGACCTGCACGTGTTATGGTTGAACTGCTTCTGTCCCTCCCACATAACCACTAATATTGGGATCTATCTCAAGCACCAGGGCGCCAACATATTCGCCAGAGCGAGGCCGCACGAGTTCACCTCGCAATCTAAAGAGGAGTGTGACTTCGTTGAACGCAAATCATTCTTCCTCAACAAACTACTCAGTCCCAACCTTGCGCGATCGCTGGACAGTATTCATTTTTGTGCATTCGTAATCTCGAAGGTCACAGGGGAATACGGGAAACATTTTGTCAACGGACATGTGAAGCCCGAGACCCTATGGGATGGTGGCCAGCGAATGTTCATCACAGTTGGGCTCCGAACGTTTGCAGGATGCTATCAATTTCAGTTCAGGAAAAACGGTTTGGCCCACGAGAAGTCTAGTCCTGAGAGACTATATATCTATTTTGGTTATGGCTACGATCGCAAGCCATGGTTGCGAGTTTTCTTTGGCTTTGAGGAACCTTTTTCATATAATAGTGATCTGTTCATGCTTGGGGGGTTGCCAGGCTCGACGTCGAAGGTGAGAACTGGCAACGCCGACATCGTGATTCGGCAATCAGGGATAACGGTCGAGCTCAAGAAT
Organism: Xylaria sp. MSU_SB201401; assembly: GCA_002288965.1. NCBI lineage: Eukaryota > Fungi > Ascomycota > Sordariomycetes > Xylariales > Xylariaceae > Xylaria > Xylaria sp. MSU_SB201401. The sequence continues at coordinate 14,234 of NPFG01000177.1, read as the reverse complement.
GGCATCAAGAATGAGCAGCCTGTATATGTTATTGACTGCGGGGTGTCGAATATAAGGGTCGCAAAAAAATTATGGTCATATTAAACTTATGAGAAATTATTAGGCCGATCTACATGTCCTAGTATCTGAAAACACAACAGCAAGTAGCCCGAATGTGGTCCTAATTACGGCCCGCTATCACTCAATGCCATCATGTCAGAATGATTTGGGAGCTTCTCAGTCCCTTTGATTAGTAAGATATCTTCGAAGGACAATACAGTACCGTTAGCTTAGGAATCTGTAAAAGGCATACCCTAGTTAGAATGTATAGCTATATATGTTTGTGCGATGATCATCCAAATAGACTATGTTGCTGAGGGGGGCGAGACTTGCCTCTTCTCGAATTGGGTACTATGGCCCTTGGAGTATCTGCGGCCTGAAAGACCTTTTCCGTTGTAACTCTGTCATTCGAGTGCAATTCGATGCCTTCAGTTTCCGACACAGCAGGTGGGCTTGGATATTGTGGTATCGAAGGAGTCTGTGGCACTCGTTCCGCAACGGGACTTGCGAAATCAGCGCTCCCTTCGCTCGAGACCTGTCCATCTGAAGGCGAAGTAATAGGCGTCAGGGTTTCTGAGGTCTCGCCAACAGAAAGCGTCTTTTGCGGGTGAGCATAAGCCTTGTCCGGCGGATATAGTAGCGGATGTTTCAAGTTTGAAATATCTAGACGCCCTAGAAGGTCCCCGGCTTCAGTGACCGGAATCTCAGCGGTTCCCTTGGACCATGTGCCGAAACCGAGCTGTTCGTGAGCTAGTCTCTGAAGCTGCAGAGTGGCATTGGTGTTCCATTCCAGGTGTGCGAATGTCTGATAGCTCCATTTACGGTGGAGTAATCGGGATATAGGCTCCAGGAGGTACGATACCAGGGCAATCAGCAAGCCGATAACAGCTATGATGATGAGGCCGAGAACGCTGAATGATGTGTATGCCGTGCTCCTTATTTTCTGCTGTAAGGTTAGGACGGGGTCTCAAGGATTAGAAATAGCGGCGTGATTGTTGAGCGATTAGGGCCACGGCCGACTTACCTGGTTATTGCACAATTTTTGTAACTCCGGGGAAGTAAAGTTGGTGCGATAGGCAAGCATAGATGGGTCAGACGGATTGAAGTACGATAGGCCGAGAAACGCAGCTTGGATAGAGGCCATTGTTATATCCCACCATCGAATGACATCCTGTTGCCATTGATCAGATGGAAGGGGGCCTTGAATGGCAGACGTCAGTGAGTTCTTCGAAGCGAGGCTCGTCGGTCCGAGTTGTCCTAGCAGCTCCGATATCGTCGTAGATTGATATCCGCTGAACGCATTTCTGAAATAGTTAAACGAAAATTCGCTCGTACTGTTAGCACCGCTTTCAGCAGTCATGAGCTGCACTGCGCTGGTCCGAGCGTCAAAGTTACTTGCTAGGACGCCGCAATGTTGGGTATCTTCGTAGCAGAACTGGTACTGGTCAACGCAACCAAGCGGAGATGCTGGCTCTAGAGGTAGATATACCGCAGCTGACTCGACTATTTCTTGGGTGCCCTCGACGACATTTACGCTGGTAGGCGATACGCGATACCAGTCATCATGCGAAGGTGCGGAATGTATGACACCATCGCCAGATAAGAAGACGAGCGTGATGTCCCCATCATCTCTGAGCAGCGGGCTAATCGGTGTAAACCAGGATCCGCCGCCGATAATGGTTTTGTTCTTCACCTTGGAGGACATAGGGCTTTCACCGTCGTAAGTTTAGGCTCGCTCGTAGCTAGTGCTTCTCTCAGTGTAATAGAGGACTTAGTGAGACTTACGATACACCGTAATTAGCGCCTACTACCGGAAAGTCCGAAGACATGCCAAATTCGTATTGGGACTTGATCGACTTAGCCGCAAACACATAATCCACCGGTCCAGACGGTGACTGAAGACTGCCGTAGTGGTAGAGCGTAATATCTCCGATCGAAGTATTTCGTTGACTTGTGTAACCGGTTGTCGTAATCGGCGCACAATGCAAGACATTCCTCATGAAGAATTTATCACGGATGTTCAGACCAAAGTGTTCGTGGCTGTCCAAGTAGCCAGAATCTATACGCAGGTTCTTCGAGTTGGAACGGCACACTTTCTCCTCAAATGGGCAAGCAGCACTCTTGTCAATGAAGCTGGGCAGTCTCTTCGTAATGAAACGTCCGCAGTCGAGGTTTCCAGCTGTATTGTTTGAGTAGCACTGCTGAGCATAGTTGGCAGCATTGTCGATACCTTCTGCTTTAATAGGCACCAACGCAAAGAAGCTCTGTGTCTCGCTGACTGGCTCGTCTGTAGAGTTGGGTGCATTTTTGGCTTCCAAACGTCCGCAATTCAGACTCTTGATCAGGACTTCGGTGCCCACTGCGCTAGAGATCTGCGAAGATAAGCCACCTGCAGCAGTGAAGGCGGTGGTGGAAAGCAGAGCAATGAAAGCTATGAGTAGAGTGGGCAAGCGGCCTCTCCTATCTTTGTTAGCCCATGCTAGGCTTAACAGTAGTCTTATACCCTCTTCTGGGCTTGAAGAGTTTCGCAGAATAGCTTGGCGCTGGTGATAGACGGCGTTTTGCGAGGTATTCGTGGCATAAACTCGGTGAAAAGCAAAGCAAACTATTCTCCAGAACCGTGTAGCCACCTATTTGTCTCAGAATGAGTGCGAAGACAGTGAAAAGATTCGATAGGCTCTACCTACGAAGGCAATAAAGAACGCAGTAAAAGCTACGAGCAGATTGGCTTCCTGGCGTCTGAGGGTGAGAGTCAGACCATATACCTTCCCACGAGACCAGTTGGTCCAGACGCCGAGGTAGACAGGGTATTGATCAGTATTGCTCGAATTAAATGACATGATAACCTAGCTACGGTAAACGATGGAGTATTATGAGACAGTAGGCTTGTGACCGTTGAACCACCACAACCGATTAAAACTTTGTGGTGGGAAGAACCTGTATAATATACAGAAGACGGACTTTGCGCCTTATACTACACACCATAAATCCTGATAAGAACTCTCAGTCATTTCGTGAGACCAATATGCATAATGAAGCTTGAGTCTATGCTTTGAAGTGGTATATTCAATTCTTGTTGGTCATAGAATGAGGTTGCGTCTTGGGGTAGGAAGAGCTTAGTCCTTGTCAATGTAACAGGGATGCAAGTTTAAGGGGCAGCTGAATGTGCATTGTGCTCTTATGGACCTAAAGGTGTACAGGATAGGAGAGAAAATCTACACAAATTTGGAGTATAGTCTTTATAAAGAAAATCCTAGAACTTGGCACCTGAAATCGAGCCATCCACGTTACATGGGCCCCAGCATCCTCGATATGCAGAACAAGTCCCCACATTATCCTCTATGTTAAAACAGACCAGTGTCCCCAAGCTTCCTACGCAAGTGACAGGCCATCCTATTATATACCTACCTACATACCTACCTAGATGGGTACCGAACGCTCCCGTAGCCTTATAGGAGTGAATATGGAGTCACCGTCTAACACGCTCGAGCGGTGGGAGCGGCTTCTAAGGTTACTGTGTTATCTAGAATGTACCTTGTCGCATCTCCGGTACCCTCGTAGTGGAAGGGCTAGCCAAATATAACCCGCGTTAGCCTCTATGTCGTTAAATAACATTGATCGACCAATAGGTCACATTATCTGGGCTAAGAATAGAGTACGACAATGGACCTAGCGCATGGCACACTGATTAAATTGCGACATATCGCGGGAAAAGGATATGTGAGCCAAGATATAGTCTTGAATGTAGCCCAGTCTATGTTATACCGTTGTGTAGTAGTCCAACTCGAAGAGATGAAGAAAAGAGGCGACGAAGTGCCGCGACTAGCACGGAATGTCATTATTAGATATATGATCAAACAGCTACGTATTGGAGAAAATGCCTGATAAAACTACGTAGAGACTGGTGGGTGTTTTGAACACCCTTGACGTTCTATGGGATGCAGTAAATCCTTCGAGTCTCTTGGCTGTAACTGTCATGATTATGCTATAATACAGTGTCACACTGAAAGGGATGTATATATGGTCTGATTATATACATGTCCAACGCCGTCGTTTCGGAGTGCGACGAGAAGAGTAGAAGGGTTGAGACGTGTTGCCTGTGACGCTTGAGCGATTAGTTATGAAGACTAAAGTACGATACTTTCTACTTCGCATAGTACACCTGACGGAGATGCAGTTGCTTCTAGCCCGAAATGGCATAAAAAACAGTATATGTAGGTTGTATATATGTTAGTAAAGAGTCCTGATAATTGGCCTCAAGTATTCTAGTGCTTGTGATATAGGTTCGCCTATACCAATACAAGGCTATGGTTTTCCAACCCATCCCACTGAAGGGCCTCGCCGTTCATGATCCCATGTATGTAACACTCCCCAACGAGTGTGTAGGCCTGCCCCTTTTCCCGCACCACAAACGGCACCTTGCTTCCATGGAACAAACAAATCTGATCCCCGGCCACAGCGGCCTCAGGCACGAGCCCTACGTACCGGCCCTTAGTGAAGCAAAACCCAGCATTGCCCAGGCGGTTCGAGAACGCGATCGCCGTCTGCCAGTACTGCGCGATGACCTGTTGGTTGTGGCGCGACATGTGGAGATACTTCGAGGGGTCTTGATCGTTGTCCACGGAGAGAATCAGTTCGCGCAGATTAGGTGGCCATGTATAGTGTTCCCGAGTCGCAAAGGTGCGATAGCTGCGCTCCTTGTCTACGTCGGACTCGAGGTGCGGACGTGTTGCGTTCCCTATGGGTAAGCGTAGCAGTAGGTCCTCTATGCTCTCGCCTGTCGGGTACTGGTCCACAAAGGATAGCAGCGACTTGAAATCAATCATTGCGTCGAAGAAGAAGAGGGAGGAGCCCGAACCCCATTTGATGCGGTGCGCGCTGTGGATCGTGTCGACGACGTATCCGTCGACGATGATGCACTGGGGAACTTGGTCTCTGGTGTAAGTGACGATCGGAGCAGAGGGGGTTCCGGCTCTGAATGGACCGCTCTGCGCATCCCAGGTAGAGATTGTTTTCGGGAATTGGCCTTGCGTCCAGCGGGGGATCCACGAGCAAAATTCGTAAGACTTTGAACTACCCGCTCGGTAAAGAAGTTCCATTACATAGCCCCTGAGAATGAATCCTTTAGAGTAGCGCCGTACAACTTCTTCAAGAGTTGATTCATAGTCAGGCATAAATTCCTCGCCGGTGCCATCACGCGCGAGCCCGAGGAAAGCGAAGAGCTTGTCTCTCTCGATAGAAGCTTCAGCATACTCGAATATCTCCAATAGTTTCAGTAAGCGGAAGAGCTTTCCTTCTTTCCTCTGCTTGCGGGCGATGCCGAGAGCATATGCAGGGCCGGCGTCGGGAAGTAGTTGGATGTCGTCTGGGCTCTGACGGCTGACACGATTAGATTCTCTCTCACATATAACCAACGCCTCGAAGAATTGGTCCCAGTCGAGTTCTGATTGGCCGCATAAGAGAACAACTTTTCTAGGTAAGACGAGCTCTTGGGTAATCCAAACTCGGGTGAACCACGGCCTTCTGAGTAGTGAGTTTATGTGCTCCCATGTCACGTCACCCGGATCTGGAACTTTCCCTGTTGCACTCCCAGAGACTAATGAATTCATCGTCGTAGTGGCTCGCGAAGCTTGGTCATGATATGATTGAGTTTGGATCTGTGAAAGAACTCTCATTGCGTCGTCACTGCCTCTGTAAGCATGACCAAGCCAGGCTGTAACTTGTTCGGCTGCCTGGAAGATCTCCCCAAGCATACCTATCTGGAGTGCTTTCTCCCACGAGTTCTTTTGGTTAATGCATATACCGTCGGCCCACACAGATACAGTCGAGTCTCCCCTGATTGCTCGAAGAGTAGAGTGCAACGAGAAATTTAGAAGCACTGTACCTTGCGGTGTGAACAAGTAGTACGGGCTTATCTCGTTCGGGGAGACGCCCCATACGTACGAAATAGCTCGAAACCGACCAGGATGGGAAATAGGGACAGATCGAATCACGCCTTTGAGGGGCTCGTTATCTTTGCCTGGGGAAAGGTCTAGTATTCTGATCTCTCTGGGCTTAAGATCTCTGTATTTAAATCTTGCCGTTTTAGCGCTTCTACTGGTTGAACCAAGCGGCCGCACAGAGCTTTCCATGTGCACTGCAGGTGCACCCTTATTGAGTCGTCCTTCCTGATCGTGGAAAGTCTCAATGGATAAGAGACCCGTTGCGTACAAATGCCAGGGGTCAGGGTAAAGCGCTACTTCTGGGCTGTTGAATATGTTGTAAACGTAAGCTAGAATGAAAACTTCCTTTCGCTTGGTCGTGTTGCCTATGGCCTGAGACAGAAGTCGTGCCTACAAGAGTGCGATTAGTGATGGAGTAGCAACGATGGGACGTATTATTATTCAGGTCATCCTGACTCCAGAATATTAATAGGGGGGTCTTATCGTATATACTCATACCTTTTCGACTTGATTCGAGTTAATATGGAACATAGAACCAATTGGTCCGAGTGAATGGACGACTTGTATATGATAGATAGGATCATCGCTCAACGATATCGCATCATAATACCCTTTATCAGTCAGGAATCTTGTCAATTGCTTGTTCGTATCCAGAAATGTGAATGTCGAGACCCTGGGATCTTCAGGGTCGTAAGGCTTATGACCAGCTCTGCTTCGTAGGTAACTCGTCCAATGCTGCTGCTCTACGAAATCTGATCCCATGACCTGAGCGAGGGCTCCTGCGACCTAAGCTGGGTCAACGAAGAAGCGTCAATAGTAGAGAAACAACTTCTTACATATAGCTCAGCCGTGAATTTGATCTCCTCTACTTGCCTATACCGACTTGCCGCTAGCACCGGCATTGACAGCGACACAAGCCCAAGAGTTTGACGCTTGTTTCTCTTTAGTCTATCTCGTCTGTGAGAGCGGTCTTCTGCAATGCTCGATTCCTCTGTGCTGCTTGTCGTTTCCTGTACCTTGAGTTTGTTCAGTTGTCTAGATAAGGGTGCCTCTTTTGCGCCATTCTTAGAGCGCATAGACTTGCTAGTTTCCTGTTTAGGGACACTCTTCTCTTTAGAAGGTCTTGTAGGAGCTTCTTCGAATAAGGCTTTGTTTCCATACACCTGCGAACGCCAGCCATCTACGAGCTTCGGTCTACCAGATTTCTGTTTATTTTGTGGCGCCAGAGAAGCTGCACTGGGCTCGATGTTCTCATCATCGAGCGAACCCAAGCGCGAAGTACTTTTCGTATTCGGATCATTCGGATAAGGGCTCGGAGTTGAGGATGCCGGTATGTCTGACACTTGTTGAAGGTTTGGTTGGGCAGTGTCAGGTATATCTGGAGCTACCCGGCGTTAGTAAACTCCTTAGCTTCGAGTCTAATGATGGATGATTCAAGAACGGCTTACCTCGATATGTACCGGAAGCCGGTAAGTCAAAGTCCATCGCGAGATATGGCACATTACATCTGTCCAAGTCCAATTCGATCCGCTGGATATCGTTCTGTACAAGAATATGGCCGAGAAGTCGAACATATTCGCTCGTTTCGATCCCGCAGAATGCAGCCAGCTCATCTATAAGCTCCAAGGGCGGACAACCGATCTTCGTGTCTTCTTTCGCTAAGTATAACTTGAGGAGACCATCATGAGCGGCTAGCATAGCTCTACCCTTCTCAGGACTTCCTATGAAGGTCTCTCCATCCGTGTTCGTAACCTTCCAAGTGACGCAAATGCTCTCTGCCTCAAACACCTGGATGGAACGAAGCTGGCTGATGATGGTAGCCCTATTGGCTCTGTCGGTTGGCACAAGTCTAGGGAATCTTAGCATAAGGAGCTCTTGATTTCGTAACTTCTGAGGTCCATCCATTTATAGGGGTGGATATGTACTTACCGAGATATGCAACGCCATTTCTCTTGAAGAGATTGCGTGTATTTATAATCCAATCTCTCAGATCCCTCGATAGACATTTCTTTTCTCGCTAGTTTCCGCAATTTTCGATTCTCCCAACCAAAGTGACTGACGAGATCTCTTATCTCACCTAACATAGACGGCTCAAATGCGAGAAGGGGCAATTCCCCTTCGAAAGGAATCTAGAGCCCCTGCCCACCCAACCGGCCACCCCGCCTAGTCGGCCAGGTCAAAATAGCGGTCAACACCAATACAACTAGCAATACAGGTCTATTTTCTCTACAACAAAGGGGTCTATTGACTACCTTTTAAGTGCCACTTGTTTAACATACTTTTATATATAGCCTTAGATATTTCTTAGTATTCTTATTCAAATTGGCTTATATAAGCCGCCTCCTACCTTTGAGCTTATTTTTTTGCTTTAACTCTAGCTATATTAATTTCTTTAATATTATAAAAGGTTTATTAGGGGTCTTTTTTAACCTTTTTACAGGCTATAAGGCGTAGTTCTTTATTTATAGCCTTTAATATATTAATCTTTTGCTTAGCAATAGCTAATTCTATAGCTAATAAGTTAATCTACTTGTCTACCTTTTATATAAAGGCTTTTATCTTGTAATTAAGCTGTATTAATAGCATTTTTAAGCTTTTAAACTAGTTGCAAAGGTATTAGGACTTTTTTAAAGTTATTTAGGCTATATAGCTAGTCTAGCTATTTACTTGCTATAGGGCTTTTTTTTGGTGTTATAGGTTAGTAGCTAACATTAACTATTTTTTTATTTTCGAGTGGTTTTTTCTGATTAATAGGCTAGATTTTAGATTTTTAAAATATAGTTATAATAATTTCCGGCTATAAAATCTTTTCTTTAGCTTTTATATATATAGCTAGAAATCTATACTTATAAACTGGTAATAAAGCTAGTAAGTAAGTAAAAAGGGCTATCTTTTTTAAAAAATAGCGTTTTAAAATAGAAAAAACATTTATATTAGCTAATTAAGCTATATAAAAGTTATATAAAAGTAAATAAATTAATTTTACTTTATTAGACTAAGCCTTATATATAAAATTCCTGTTTATATAAGTAGTATAGCTATTAAGGAATAATATTTTCTATTACCTTAGATTTTTAGGCTTGATTTTTAGTAAATAAATTTGTTTAAGCTAGAATAATGTTATATAGTTAATAGTTTACCTGTTTTTTATTATTTTAAATTTCTAGTATAAAAAGTCTTTTTTAAACTATTATCTTTAAAGATTTTTGCTTATAAAAATAATAGCTAGTATAAAAAATCGGCTATTAGCTATTATAGTCTTTAAAATAATTACCTATTTTGTGGCATTTAAATGCTAATAAGGGCTTTGCTTTATAAAAAACAAACTAACTACTTTGCTATAAAGAGACTCGCCTTTTTATAGCTTATGCTTATTATATTAGCTATATATAGGGGTAAAATCTGGTACCTTTGCTATATGTTATTATAATAGTTAAAAACGCGTTTAATTTTATTTAAAAGGTTTAAAGCTGCCTAGGAGGCTTTAAAGGCTATTTATAGCTTTTTTTTTATATTTGGGTGCCGGAGAATAAACTAGTTAACTTAATAGTTACTAATCTAGTAAAAGTCCCCTTAGGCTTTTAATATATATTTGGCAAATTAGACTATTTTCTAGCGGTATAGGTAGCGGCTAGCGCTTTTAGAGTTGTATATCTAGTTAACTATTTGACTTTTAATCTCTTTGCTAAAGAGACGGTCTATTTTGTGGGTTTAGTTGCGCGTGAGACCGCTGTGAAGTTGATTGCTAAGCGTTGACCTAGGTATTTTATATAGCTTGGCTGCAGCCTTTTGGGATTGACTGTTTTAAACAGCTGTAATTATAGCTGTTATTCTCTCTTTTTATTCTGCAGCTATAGCTAATTTGGTAGGGAAAAGGGTTGTTTTGGTAGTAATATTGCTGTTTTTAATATTGGTGTTGGTGGTGTTGACCGCTATTTTGACCTGGCCGATTAGGCGGGGTGGCCGGTTGGGTGGGCAGGGGCTCTAATAGATATGGGGCATCGGCAATATACCACGACATCCTTGAACCCCTCAACTGGTCAAACTGAGCGCCTCGCTTCCCTGTCCAAACAGGGAAAATATTCATGTCTAGCAGGTCGTATAGCTTCGCGTCGTATCGAGTATGGTAATATGTCCCGTATGACATGTGGCTTAGCTGTTTGAAGAGTGATCGAATGTATGTTAAGCTATCCTTGGTATTTATAAGCATAGCTTCAGCGATCAAGGTGTTCAAGTTAGCTGCTGCAAGCTTGAGTTTGGAGCAGAATAAGTTTTCTAGCCTAGGGTAGATGCTCCTCAAGCGTGGAAACTTTTTCAAACATGTTGGCCCATCCCATACACATGAATCTAGCGAAAGCCACCTTGGGCCTTGCAGCTGTACGGCACATTCTTCTGGTATGTAAACTAGTTTTTTATCGTTGAAATTTCGCCTGGCACGTCGTTAGTGAGTATGATATAGTTGGAGGTGCGAGTAGTGTACCGAAGAGAGTCTCCGTCATGCACGGCACAAGCCTGGATTTGTTCATAGATCCGCAGTATTCGACTGGGAATAGGTCGCTCTTGAAGATTCTCGAGCCGAATGACTAGTTCCTTTGCCGTGACTTTGACAATTACCCCGAAGTTCTGCAGAAAATCCCAGGCTGGATCCTCGGGGTCCCTAATGTCAAGAACGGGGAACAGGGCAACTGATACATCAGATTCTGCCTGAGTTGTGGATTCTTGGTTCGTTGGGATTGCATGATTTATCAGTCTGGAGCCGGGTATATTCAGATCTCTCAACACACTCTCTCGCGGCAAGCATGCTCGACAGAGTTTAGTGGAACCATCCCAACAACTAACAGTGACCTCCGAGATGAACCTCCTAAGCTCTTTACGCAGTAAAGATATGTCTAGGCCGTGGTTTCTCTTGTTGCCATCATTCACAGTCGATGGCTCGGTATCTGGTTGCGTGTTACCATCGGCATCCTGTGACGATTTAAAGACGATCCACTCCTGATAATGTGACCAGTTCACTTTCAGCATCTGCAGGAGGTCTTTGGTTCGAAGATAATTTAGCAACAGTTTGAAGCCAGGGTCCACGGTGTACGTCGCCGATTGCTCAGACCGACAAGCCAGTCGAGGAACCTCCGAGACTTCCAAGGTCTTTCGGAGCCATCTTCTGTTCTCGTGCTCTACAAAGAAGCTGGAATACCCTGCGTGTATGAACAGAAAGCCCTTCGTGAGAATGGAATTTCTATTACACTGATTGAGCAACTGCTTTGCAGAGTACGGATCGTTGGAGCCAAGGTAGAGGCTGTAGCCATGATGACATGACCCATCTTCCGCAACCACCCAGAGTGCATCTTCTGGCGTAAACGAATCCCAACCTGCCTTGCGAAGGAATACGGCGTGTTCTACAAGGTTGTGTGTTTTTATAACTTCGGGAATAAATTCGTTCGAACTGTGTGTCTCCAGAATAATCCTGCACACAGCTGTCTTGTCTGGTATCTGAGCGCCAAGCTTCTGAAGTAGAATTCTGCGTGAATGATCATTATTGATATCATCGTGGACAACTAAAGCGCCTATTTGTTCAGGGATGACTAAATTGTCTAATGTGGTCGTGAATAATAGGTTACCCGAATCTGGAGATACCAGGGTGCCGTCTCGCAATTGGATAAAACGGAGAGCCGTGATTCTGTCCTCGTATTCAGTAACCAGCGGATCAAGAACCTTTGCTAAACATGAGTGCCATTCAGTGGGAATTGACTGAAACCTATCAGGCCACGCTTTGATGAAATGGGACAGATCATCTAGGAAGTCTTCCGCCGCAAGGATTTTGACTCCAAGACTCTTCGGTGCATCCCACGTTTCAGCCGGATAACTAGAAGAAATGTACGTGAACTTGGAGGCATCTGAGGGTATGAGGGGACGACCGTCCAGACCAGCGAATTCCTTTATTCAGCCAAAAGGAGTAGTGAATTGCTATTTTAGGGAAAATCTCAACTCTAGACATATTACAGAAGTCTGTCGCAGAAGACCTTGCATATATAGATATACATACTAGACATATAATAAGCTTAGCTATATCTCTAATATATAGCAAAGTATTTCTTTCTATATAAAGCTATTTTTATTTGTTAAAAACATATTAACTAAAAAACCCTAATATCCTACCTAGAGATTAAATCCTCCTCTTTAGCAAAATCCCTTTTACTCTCTACCTTATTCTATTTAGCCTTACCAGCCTTATTTAACCCTTTTAGTCGTATCTTTATTAAAAAGCTAGTGCTACCGTTGCTATTATATTAATTTCTTTATATATTTTTTAAATATAGCCTTTTAATCTGTCTAGCCTTTTTATTATAAAAAGATATCTTAAGTAAAAATATTTAATATCTTTTAGCTTATATATAATAAGAATAACTATTATAACTATTATTTAATTTATTATATAAAATAATCTAAAATAAAAATATTTAAATTCCTTTAGGCTATAGATTTGTTAAAAATAGCCTACTAGTAATTTTTTAGTAGTTAATATGTAAAAGTATTTAGGGTAAAAATATTTAAAATCTTTAGGCCTATAAATAATCCGAAAATATTTTTAGATTATAAATCGATAAGTTAACTTAGAAAAGCATCTAAGGTAAAAATATTTAAATTTTTTTAAGCTATAAATTCTTTAAAAATAGCTTATAAATATTCTTTTAATAGCTAATGTATAAAAGTATTTAGAGTAAAAATATTTAAAATTTTTTAGGCTATAAGCTAGTTAAAAATGTTTTATAAATATTCCTTTAATAGTTAATATATAAAAGTATTTAAAATAAAAATATATAAATTTTTATAAATTATAGGTATTAATAAAATAGTAATATAAATATTCTTTAAAGAAAAAGCTAGTTTTATAATAGTAAATATGGTTATTATTTTAACCTAAATAGCTTTATTAAATATAAATATTTAAAGTATAATTAGACTAAAACTTTTAAAAGTAATTAAAAAAACACGGAAAAGGCTTAAGCATTTTATAATTTTTATTTAATATAGGTTTAATATAGCCTATAACTTAAACTAAGCTTTATATATATTATATATAACTATAAAAACTTTAGACGTTTTAAATTTAAGGGGTAAGCTATTTAATATACTTTAATTATTATTAGACTAATAATCTTAAGATATTTTAAGCTAGCCTAAAGTTAAAATCTTAATAGAAAAATACTTTAAAATTAAAAAATCTTTTATAAACTTATATATTAATAATTTATAAAGGTAATATCTTAATTTTTTTTAGAGAATTTAATAATAAAAGCTAATTTAAATAATATAAAGTAGATTTAAAATTTAAAGCTTATTAAAAAAATAGTAACTTTAAATATTAAAAGGGGCTAATTTAAGTTAATACTTTTAACTTTATTAAACCTTTAAATATCTTTTTAATATAGTTTTTAATATATTAAAAAATATGCTTAAAAGGTATAAAAAATACTTAGGTATAAATCTTTTACTAGTTTTAGTAGTTATAATTTTAGTAAATATTACTAGTAAAAGCTAAGTTAAATAATAAAATATATAATAAAAGGTTAAAATATTTAATAAAATTAAAGTAAAAAAACTAAAATTTTAAATAAATATACCTTATTAATTTAAAAACTATAATAATAAATATTTATAAAATAAAATATATATAAGCCTAAAACTATTTTAAATACTATTACTTTTAAAACTAATTATATTTCTTATATAAGTTATTATATTATTATAATTAAAAGCCTTAACTTATTAAAGTTAAACTTATTTAAGTCTATATTTTTAATATACTTATTATATTTCCTTTTTATTTAATATAATATAAAATAGGTTTATTATATAAAGGTTTTTTTATTTATATTTTAAGCCTTAAAGTAGTAGCTAATAAACTTATAAAAATAAGGTAAAGATTAGCTTTTTAAATAGGCTTTAAACTATAAATAAAAATAAAAACTCCTTTTTAAAAATATAATAGCTTATAGTAATAGATTTTAAATAATATAAAATAAGGTTTTATTTTTTATAGTAATAATAAAAACCCTTTTACTATTTTTTAGCTATTTAGTTTATTTCTAATAATATTAATATTTATAGGAATTTTAAAAAAATAGTTTAAATAAATTAGTATTGCAAATCTAGTGCTTTAAACGAGTTAGTTTTTAAGGTTTAAAAGGTTTTAAATAATATTTTAGACTTTTTCCCTTTTAAAAACCTTTTAAATATATAATTATATATTATTAA